>JAHBCN010014001.1:0-23508 GCA_019359885.1 Listronotus oregonensis
CGTTCATATATAGCGTTTGTTTTGATCCGGTTTCTTGATTTATGATGTTTGACACGGATAAATTTATTCAATGTGTACAAGATCATCCCTCAATATGAGAGTCCAGTGATCGCAATTAAAGGAAAAAAAGTTGGCATGTCGTAGGGGAAATCACCTGGTACCATCAGGTCACCTTGGGAATCTGTAACTTCAGAAGGTTCTTTTGCGACCTATTCTACCAATATTTATAAAAACACGTAACAACAAAGCTACTTACGTCATGTTATGTTTCATCTATAGTACCTAAAATGTAGTTATGACAAAATAAATGTTTTCTTCTTAAATTAATTGTCAATCTTTCTTCTGGTGAAATTGGATTTTTTCAGTAAGTTTCCTGCTAAGTTATATGTGGACGTACAGTATTTAAAATAAAAGTTCATCAAAAGGGTTAATAAACATCCTATAGTATTCAAAAAATGTAGTTTCATATTTTCGAATATTATCATAAAATGTAGAAAATATTTTACTCTTTTCGGGCTCACAGTGGGAAGGATGGGCCCAATATCTTCTATTCACCGGTTTGTTGAGTAAACCAGTAGCTTCAAAAACACGAACAATTTTTAAATTTGACAATTTTGACATGACCTACCACTTATTCTCTGTGCTGATAGAACAAAACTGACCACAGTGACTCCTGTTACAGCGTTTTAACGGGAGATGTGTGGCCGACGCGCTTTCATTCCGCCAAACAGGACCCTTAAAACGCTCCCGCTAAAACGCAATGTATGTTTCAGCACTTAGATACACAACGCGGCGTTTTTTATCGAGAACGCCATGACAACAAAAAATCTTTTGTTTTTCTACAAATATTAAATAATATGCTTAATATTTGTTTATCATCAATTTAATAACAGTATTTATTATTACACGACCCGTGGATAAAATAGCTGATTTATTATAATTTACGGGCTCTGGCTAATTATATCTTCATTTTGCAGGAATAGAATGCACATTCCAGTTTCTCTTAAACGGGTTGTCAAACGTCCAAACGCTTTTTTATTAAAATGCTGTTTTTCAAGATATCTTATGCTTATGACATATTGTCTTGCAGCAAAAGAGGCATTTTGAAAATATTTAAAATAAACGGCAAGCATATCGTATGCCTCGGTGGTAGAAAAAGGCATAATTTAAAATTACTTAATAACGATTAACAACACTACTACTAATAATAATAACGATGAACTAAGATAAGCAAGAACTAAATTTGAAATTATCAGGTTTGACAAACAATACACTTGTCATTTTTGACGTCCCTGTTTTCTATGATTCTTGACATCCCGGCACTCTTGATAAAAACACGGCGTTGTTTATTTGAAAACTTAAAATAGGAAAGAATACGAGTAATGCAGTTTTTCGGCAATAAATCGAGAATGAATTAAGATATCGAAATGCGGTTTCTATCAGTTTCTTGACTTTTTTATGCTCTTTTTAATGTGCTTATAACAATAGTACCATTGTATTTAAAATTTTTCGAAAAAATTAACAAAATTTATAACTTTGACATAAATTAGTCTCGAGGGTTAAAACAAATAAATAAATTAATTATGCCGATATTTTATCTTAAGCCCTGGTTAAAGTTTTTTTTAACGAGACCTAGTTCATCAAAATCGGTTATGCCAAAAAAAAGTTATTACATTTTTTTCAAATGCACATTTGCTCCTTCCCTTTTCCTATATTTGACAGGTTATAAACGCTTAAAAAAAAAGTTTCCTAATTTTACATATTTTCTGAGAAAACTATTAACGACATAAGTTAATAGGGTTTTTTTAATAAATCCGTGTTTTTAACTTTATTTTTAGCTTTACGCCCTCTAGCGGTAAATTTAGAAACCTTAAAATAATGTCCAGCATTTTCTCGAGGCCGGTTTTACAATAAATATTTTTTTTCGAAAGCTATGCGATGAACCTTATCAGGACACCCTGTATAAAAAAAGAAAATTTCAGTGATAGGTGGCATTTTCTTCAGTGCCCAGGGGCGGCGCTAATATTAAATCCGGCCCTGTACAATTATGGCAATAACTCTCCGGAATAATTCCCGTAAATGTAAAATGGATTATACAAATTCCTTTGATACCTTAAAAGTGTTAAAAATACGTGTAATTACACTTGTCAGACCTCGTATATTTTAGACAGCAAAGCTCCCAAGACAATAGTATTGTTTTTAATTGTTTAGCTAGCAACTACCTGCTTGCGTTTATTTATTTTCTAATTGTTCGGCTCTACAATAGAACAAATTGCTTTGTTGAAAATAAATGGACTCACGCTAAAAATAAGTACGCATCCCAAATAAATGGTATGTGACTCTATAAAAGGCAACAGTTAGGAGAACTAGCTTTTGTTGTTTTTAAATTAGACGGTCGAAGAATAGATTTCAAAGCGAGTCGTATTAAAAAATATCCTCTTGAAGATTGCTTATACCAGTTTAGTTAGAGCTGGTTAAGCAAGAAATATTAGTCAATAGGTGACAAATCTGGACATCGTCACGTCCTGTTTTAAACCGACAAGACAAAGTGGAGGAATTATTGTCTTTTAAAAGTTCTGTAAGATCCTTATAAAATGTTTGTAATAATTGATTCAAAAATTTATTAATTTATTAATTTGAACACATAGGGCTTCAATTTGAAAACTTCCCACCCGTAATATCTTTTTTGCAGTCAAAAATATAATAAATCGGAAAGATACGTCAATTTTATTTGTAAGAAAGACACTTTAAATGAATAATTTTAGCCCTTTTGCATCATGGAGGGACATATGTTACCCTTGGAATCTTAAATAGGAATGGAGATCAAGTGGCACATCGTTTTAAAGGGCGTTCAATTCTCTTTTTAGTGGTATCCTACTTTGTTGCTTTTTGTTCAGAGGTTTCCGAATAATCGCGTTTCAAACTTGCAGAAACAATTAAACTTGCCTGCATTGATCTTTTTCTTTTCAGGTTAGTTTTTACACAAAAATTATTGCATTGGGTCTCCTTGTAGTACAAACAAAAATTAGAAGAGTAGGTTACACCGTTAAAATCGTTGAATAACAGAAAGAAAATCCAGTTTTAACAATTTATTTCTTATTTGTTCATTATTTTACTTCGACAAAAATAGCTTTTTATTTGCAGAAGAGAAATTTCTACAATAAAACACATGGGATGTACTTACGCACTATCTTGTAAGTTGTTCAAAATATTGTTTATTTTCCTGTAAACAATAGTAAAGTCTGTTTTCGAACTCCTCTTTAACATTTCGCAAAACTTCACCGAGAATTGACCAGTATTCTGCTGCAATTTACCTTTTAAGATCATTAATATCAGCAGGTTGTGTTTTATAAACAATGGAATTAGGATGACCCCAAAGAAAGAAGTCTAAGGGTGTCAAATCCGGTGATCTTGGAGGCCACTCAATTGGTCTCCTTCTGCCAATCCGTCTATCCGGGAATCTCTCGTTTAACCACTGTCGGACCGGAAGAAAATAATGAGGTGGAGTACCGTCCTGCTGTTAAAAAATCTTTCTGTAAAAGTGAATTTCCCTCTGCATCAATTTGAGTTTCCAGCTTATAAGTGATAAGAGGATCAATAGTCTTTTCAAGCATATTAAGGTAAAGATCGCCTGCCAAGTTTCCTTCAAGAAATACAGAAGCAATAATGGCATTTCCAAATATACCAGCCCAAACATTAACTTTTTGGAGATATTGTGTATGTCCTTCTTCCATTTAAAAAAATATATGATGGACTCAACCCACCGACATAATCTTTTTGTCTTTAATAATACGCATAATAGACTTATAAACTAAAATTTATTTATTTTGGTGCGTTGAGTCCATCATATAATTTTTTAAAATAAAATATCAAAAAACGGGTAAAATGGCAAAAATTCAATAAAATGGCCACTTTAAAGTTTTTATTTGGTTCTTGCCATTCTGAATTTTTTACCAATTTATTGTAGATGTAAATAAAGATACTTGGACTTATTATAAATATAATAAAATGGTCTAAATTAAAACTAAACTAAACTTTCACGAATATGATGGGCGAAAAAAGGCCGATCTTTACCCACCTCATTTTATACAGGGTGTCCATTTAATACTCTTGTCTTCTATCGCAGCTTTATCGTTAATTCAATGAAAATTTTAATTCACGTTATGTGTTAATAAGAATAAAAAAACTACTTTCTAAAAATAAATTGACTTATATAGGGTGTTCCAAAAGGGCGTAGCACATAATAATTATTTTTTGTTTAAATGGAATGAACTACTTTTTTTAATGGATTTAGTGCACTATCGAATGCTTCGTTTAACTCTAAAATATTGTTGCTTTAAAATGCGACGTTGCCAAGCTACTGAATTTTTGATTTTTTTTTTGCAGAAATCACTACTTTACTTAAAGTTTAATTTCTTCGTCATTTTTCATTTAATTTTACCGGAAGTTTGTAAAAGCCTTAAACTGGGATCACTTTATCTTATAAGAGTGCAACTTTCTGTGTTCTTTGTACAGGGTGTTCAAGATTTATATTTAAATATCAATACTTTCAATTTTCTTTTCCGCCATTCTTTTAAATGGAACACAGGGCTAGTAGTATGAATCGATAGAGTATTTATTCATTTACCTTTCAAAAAGGATACCGACATGTAAACCTTTATCTTTCTCATTTTTTTAAATTGCAGTTTAACAAAAAATTATCCATTTTTCCCCTCAAATTAAAAATTTGTGTTGTGAATAGTTGGCCATGATTATTTTTTGTTTTGGCTTCAACTAAGTAAGTAGGTATCAGTTTTTATGTTTAAAAACTAATTATTAAGTTGTTTAACAATCAGCATTAATAAAAATAGTAATTTTTTAAACAAAATGAAATACTCTAACCAAGAATTAGTTAATATGATTTACTTGATTTACGTTATTGGTGAATGTTGTGGGAACTGTTTTTTTGGCTTTACGAGTATATGAACAAAAATACCCAAACAACAGACATCCTGATGAAAGAATGCTACAGGCACTAAAAGAAAGATTTGATCGTACTGAAAGCATAGCTTACGAAAACCAAAATAAAAAGAGTTGTAGGTGAAAAAAACAATTGGCAATCAGCCTTTCAGTTGTAGAAAATCCAGAAATTAGCTTAAGAGAATTAGGTAAAAATTTAGATGTGGGAAAATGCCTTCAGCAAAACCAGATTTACCCCTATCATGTTCAAATACATTAAAAACTAACTGAAAACGATTATCAAAAACAAATTACATTTTGTCGATTGGCACAACAACAGGTAGTAAGAAACAAGATTTTTTAAAAATTTGTTTTATTTACAGACGAACGCACATTTCATAGAAATGGTTTTGTAAACAGGCATAATTTTCATTTTTATGACACCAAAAATCCCCATAAAGTGCATATTAGTAATTATCAACACAAATGGAGTATCGATGTTTGGGATGGAGTGGTGCATGATTTTGTGGTTGGTCCGTATTTTTAAAAAAAGTGTAACCGGACTGGCCTTTGTTATTAAATTTATCCATCACTTAACCGAAATGGATTTTTTTGTGTGGGGAACCGTTAAATCTGACGTGTATCGTTTTAAAGCCACAACTAGAGAAAATATTATGGAACGTATGCAACAGTCGTTCAGGTGTATTACCCCAGCTATGCTTTAAAAAGTGTCATCTTTTTCTTACAAAGTTTGTATATTTTTTTATGTTACAATTTAATAAAAAAGATCGAATTAGATTTATTAATGTTAAGCAACTGAATACTTACTTAGCAAACGACAGAAACTGACACCCACTTACTCAATTGAAGCCAAAACAAAAAAATCATGGCCAACTAATCACAACACCTTTGTAAATCTTTAATTTGAAGGGAAAAATGGCTAATTTTTAACTGCAATTTAAAAAAAAACTGGGGAAAATAAAGGTTTACGGCCATTTTAAAGGTTAATACTACTAGATATAGGGCGTTTCATTAAAAAAAAAATGGCGTAAAACAAAATTAAAAGTATTGATATTTAAATATAAATTTTGTACACCCTGTACAGGGAACACACAAAGTTGCACTCTTAGAAAATGAAGTGATCCCGCTTTAAACCTTTTACAAACTTTTAGTAAAATTAAATGAAAAATGACGAAGGAATTAACCTTTAAGTAAAGTAGTGATTTCGGCAAAAAAAATAAAAATTTAGTAGCTTGGCAACGTCGCATTTTAGAGCCAAAATATTTTAGGGTTAAACAAAGCATTTGATAGTGCACTAATTTCATTAAAAACAAGTAGGTCATTCCATTTGAAAAAAAAAATATTATGTGCTACGCACTTTTGGAACACCCTGTATAAGTTAAATTATTTTTAGAAAGTAGTTTCTTTATCCTTATTAACACAACGTGAATAAATTTTTTTATTAAATTAACGATAAAGCTGCAATGGGAGGCCGAAATATTAAATGGACCCTGTATATTTATTTAAAAAGCCCTAAAGATTATCATACGTCAATATAATGCAGTTTTAGTTAAATTACATACTACGTGTCGAGTTAATAACTTCTTTTTTTTAAGTCTGTCAAAAATATAGTAAAAACTATAAAACTCATTTACATTTTTTTAAAATAAAAATGCAGTGCTAAAAAAAAACTTATTTCTTTCAATTTCTAAGTTTTATTCCAAAAACAACTTCCAAAAATCGCCCTTTAACCTCTTAAAAAGAGGAGCAAACGTTTACTAGCTTGAAAAATTATCTAGAATTCGATGACATCGATATGTGGATACTTATAACTTATAACATTTTATATCGATAAATATACCCGCTCAGATCTAATATTTGCTGTAGCAGTTTTAAACGAGTTCTGTGAGAGATATAAAACATAAATTTCATTAATTATTTTAAAAATGCGTTGTATAAAACAAAGACCACCAGTTAAGAACGATGCAAAAGTAAATTGGTGCTAACTGCAAATTGATGCACACCAAGTGCGTTTCTCGGAAAACACTTCTCGCGTTGAGCGAGCGTTTAGCACTTTAACTGTAACAGGAGCAAAAAGCTACTTATTTCCAAGAATCAGCTTCGTTGATGTCTATTAATGTGATAAAAATATTTAAAAAAGGAAAATTTTTGGTTAAAAAAAGTTGCTTTTAAAAAACTTTCCTCGCTTAACCAAAAGACTTTCTTAAGAGGGTATTCTAGTCAAAAGTTAAAAAATATATTTTTTTTTTATATTTCGATAGTTAGGTATCCAAAAATATCTCATTAAAAATTTTTTTAGAAATTTATAGTATTTTAAAAGTTATAGCTAAAGTTGTAGTTTGGCGCAATAAAGCTGGAATCAAAAGTTAAAACTTTGAACGCCTTTTTCTCGAAACTACTTTTTTTGAAACGTTTGTCACAATATCTCAAGTTCTAATAAACCGATTTCTTTATTGACATAAGCAAATTCAATTACATATATCAAATGACCATTGACCGGGGTCCTTCCGTCTAAGTTAATTAAAATTTTGTTATAAGTATATTCATGTTGAATACAAAAAGAAATCTAAACAATTTAAAAAAAAAATAATAATAATAAATAAGCAATTTTGGGGGGTTGTTGGTATACAAATTAAAAAATTCAAGTTTTTCATAAAAGTTGTTCGTTTCTGACAGAATTTTTGTGTTATATCCATAAAAAACCTAACTTTAGATATATAAATGACTAATCGCATTTATGGCAAGTTTACGATCTCGCGCACTAAAAAAAAAGATAGTGTCATTAAGCATGCGTATTTAAAAAGCAGGACCAGTTCCGGTTTTTGAAATTTGTATGTCATTAATTTAATTTTATTTTATAATATATTTTTTATATATTTGGGGTACTAAATTCTTTTTTTTTTGCCTTTCTATACATACATAAATTATTTTAGGTAGTAATATAAACCATGAGTTAACAAAATTAATATTGCAAAATATAAATAGAAAAAATAGGGGCTAATAAAAGATGGGGGTTAATTTAAGACCCAGTTTTTGTACCGCCCTTAAAAGGTTTTGGGGGAAATGTTAGAATTTATTAACCGTGACTGTCGACTTTACAAGTTTTATGTCAGTTCAAAAACGACGGAGTTTGAACGCTTTCTATATTTTTAAAAGGGGGTTTTTTTTTTGGGGGGGGTCAGTAAAGGGATTCAATAAACGGTTTTTTGCGAGATTGGAAAAAGACTTATAAAAAAAAAGGGAAAAAAATGTTTATACAAATAACGTTAAGTCTTTTCCTGCTTACACTTATGTTTTCGATAGCAAAAAAGGATATTCTAAACATCTTAAATGTATTTATACAAAACGAGTATTTATTTACTAGAGGCAGCCTTGTCTTTGGGGGAGTGCGAAAAAAAAAAAAGAATCATAGGATAAACCTTTCTCCGTGGCTCCAACCATGGCCCCAAATAGACCGAGGGGGGAGAGACCAACAAATCAGCACGCAGGGGGGGGTATATATATTCTTTTCACCGCCAAAACCGGGGGGGCCCTAATTTTTTTTTTTTGCACAAATAATCGTTTTCCAAGCGGCAAGAGTGCCTCTAGTAGGTATATGCCCAAGGGAATATGTTTTATGTTGTTATCATACTTACTGTTTTTTTAGATTAATGCAATACATTTTTTGTTTATTTTTTTTTTAACCCCCGGAAATAAATAATTATAGTGTTTTTTTTTAATTATGATTGTGTTACATAGATGAAAAAAAAATTAATTTCTTAGGTAACCCACAAGAGTCATGTTCAGTCGTATTCGCCATTTTTTATTATTATTAACTACAACTCATCGTTGTGAACCAGTACAAAAATTTGTGGCTTTCCACAGCTGTAACATTCAGAAGAACTAGAGGGGAATTTAAGGGCTGACAATGGATAATATGTTTATTTTTGATTAAGAACAACATCTAAACAAACCAATTTTTTCACTGGTTCAAAACCCCTAACCATGGTTTTTTTTTAAACCGTGTAATATATATTTTGTTTAAGTCATCAATTGACGAAGTACGGGGGAATGGCCGGCGACAAATTTGTAAATAAATTCGATCTGCTAGTCCGTTTTGGGCATGATTTAGGACCCTAAAAGATGACTAGAGCCACGGCGCACGGACAAATTTTTTCGCCCATAAAATCTCATTTTTTAACCGCGCATCTGATACCCTTTACCGGTCCATATTGAGGTCAGTGGTTATATCTAAATTGTGTTTTTTTTGATATGAATTTGGTAGAAAGGTGTTTTAAGCGCTGAAAAAAACGGTTGTGTTTTCGTCATTTCATAAAGTAGTGTTTTGGGGGGGTTATGTAGTATATTCCTGGGGTGTCTCTTTTTTTTAATTGTTCGTAGGGATGTTGTTTCGGCCACTTCTAGATTTTTTTTTGCATTATTATGTAGGTTAAGCATTACTGGGTGCCCCCAGTCTAAAAGAGGGCCCATAGATTGACTTATATTTTTAAAGGGGGGGTTTTCTTAATATAATTTTAAAGTGCTTAGCTCGGGGAAAAATTTTTTTTTTTACTGTTTTTTTTTTTGATCATTAAAATTAAGTTTTTTCTAGATTTTTTCCAAAATATTTGGCGGACTATTTGGGAAAAAGGGTTATAAAAACATTTTGCGGAAAAAAATTTTTAATTTTTGGGGGGAAAATAAAAAATTGTGATTTGCTTGGGGTTTGGGTTTTTGTCTCTATTTTTCTTTTTGGTTCCCTTTTTAAAAATTTTCCCAATTCTTTTTAAAAAAAAGTTAAAATTTTCCAAAGTTTAAAACCATCAATGTTGAATTAAATTTAGTTTTAATTCTCTGTCGATGAAAACGATAATTCTGCAAAAAGTGTAGAGTGTATCTAAGTTATTTAATGCCGCCCCGAGGTAACAAATAGCATTTATTTATTTTTCCTGCAAGTCACGTGGTGAGTGATGAGGCTAATTCTCAACGGCATCTTTTTATAGTTTAGTTACGAATACGAATTTGTTTTTTCGCTATCGGTTATAGAACTAAGATTTCTGATATAATTACGCACAGTTTTAAAAATGGGAAAATTGTTAAATAGGAAATTTTTTTATAATTTTTAAAGTATATTAAGTTAAACTTAATAATTGACCAATTTCAAAGTTTCTTTTTGTGTAATTTTCGAGACATTAAACAACAAAATTCTCCTAAGAGATATTTACGTTATAAGTCCGGAAAATGAACTTTTACAATATGAGAGAGATGTTTACGGACGATGCGACGAAGTAGCAGAGTCTGGAATTTTGAAACGAATACTGAAAAGGTTTTTTGGACGAATAATGTACAATATTTTATCTCATACTGTACTGTCGAAATTTTTGTTTTAAAATAATAACGTATTTTTAACCCGCTTCGTATATCTACAAAATAATTTTTTTCTAATTTTTCAAACAGTAACTATACCAGCTGCAACAAATTAATGTCATGTCTGAATTTACGTCAAAAAAAGCAATCTTAATGTTTGTTCCAACAAGAAATCCGGTATCGTTTCGAAATCGTTTTTGAACTGTTTTTTGGTGCGCTTAGACGCATGCGCGGCCTCAAAATAGTTTCGTGACGGTACGAAAAGTACAAACGTTGGAACGTTTTGCGGATCGTTTTTGGGACTGTCAAATCAAAAGTTTCTGAATTTTTTGTTTTAAAAATATAACCTTACTTTTCTACTTATTGTTTTTGTGATCAAAGTTAGCAAATATCACTCATAATATCGTCACTCATCTTTAAAGATAATTAAATTTAATGATGTGCTTAGAAGGTGTAAAAATTAATGTTTTTGAATAATTAAACAAGCGAGGAAATAGAAAATGCTAAAGCACGTTGCACGCTATTCGCTAAATAAAGTTAGGATTGTGCAAAAAAATTAAATTAAGTTAAAATAAGTTAAAGGCACACAAGAAAAGATAAACATTATGTGATCAAATGGTTTTAATTATACACATAAATTAAAAATTAAGTTAAGTTAAAAAAATAAACAACTTTTAACTTTCTTAACTTACTTTAATTTCTTAACCTTATCATAAAATGAAATAAAAGTTTCCTTTTTAAAATAATTAAACTTCCACACAATAACATCATAAAATAAGCTTACAGAAACTCGTCTTTCCCATGCGTTTTAAAAAAATTTAACAAAATTATATATGTTTTGGACAAATATTTATTTAAGAAGTTAACAAATTACCGGACAGCTGCCAAAGAGTGCACCAATAAAATAGAAATCACGAAAACCCTATTAACAATGATTTGCCCTACGTATGCTAAATTTTATTGTTATTTTTAAACTGATTGGCATGTTTTCACACAAATGTTTTAATTTATAATAACTTAATTTTTGTTAACTTAAATTAACTTAACTTTTCTGCATAATCCTACTTAACAGTAAACATATGAAGATGAAAAATGACACAATAAACATGAAACAGCTGTTAAAAATCAAAAATCGACGTGCTGAAACAAACCTTTAATGTATTAAAATCATCCTATAGGGCCAATTTTTAGTCCTAAAGATTTTAAAAATATTGGACCGATTGTTTACATTAACTGCTTATACCAACGAAATTCATTACAAACAGGTCCTGTGACAATGAGAAATATATTTGAAACAGAGGAAAAAATTCCAGCTAAAACTTCAGCATATTGTCTTATAATTAATGATAAAATATTCACCTATAATCCATAGAATCTCTATAATCTCTATATTTCTATAATATGGAGATTATAGAGATCTCTATAATTTTTATCATAATTTTGCTAGGATTTTTATATTTTTTGTTTTTATCTTAAAAACAGTGGCAGACTTGCTACCGAAAGACAGATAAGTGTTTGGATTTTTAGTGTTTTTCTTTTTTTCGTTTCAGACGATCTGCTGGTTCAGAGCATAGATAACCTAACTTTAGATATAAAATGGCTAATCGCATTTATGGCAAGTTTACGACCTCGCGCACTAAACAAACCATAGTGTCATTAAGCATGCGTATTTAAGAAGCAGGACCAGTGCCGGACTCAAAAATTTGTATGTCATTAATTAATTTTATGAAATATATTTTTTATATATTTAGATACTAAATTCTTTTATTTTGCGTTTCTATACATATATAAATTATGTTAGGTAGTAATATAAACAATGAGGTAACAAAATTAATATTGCAAAATGTAAATAGAAAAAATTGAGGCTAATAAAAGATAGGGTTAATTTCAAGACCCACTTTTTGTACCGCCGTAAAATGGTTTGGAAACTGTTAGAACACGGTTTTATTTCAGTTCAAAAACGACGAAGTTTGAACGCTTTCCATATATTTAAAGGGTTTTGCTTTGGGAATCAGTAAAGGGATGGTGTAATACACTGTCACCTGTTGTTTAGGAATAGGTTTATTTGACTGGACTTGCATATGGCCGTACAATAAACGGTTTTTTGCGAGATTGGAACAGACTTATAAACAGAAGGGTAAAAAAAATGTTTATACAAATCACGTTAATTTTTTTTCTGCTTACATTTATGTTTTCGATAGTGATAAAAGGATATTCTAAACATCTTAAATGTATTTATACAAAACGAGCATTTATTTACTAGAGGCAGCCTTGCCATTTGGCAGTGCGAAAGAGAAAAAAGAATCATAGTATAACCTTTCTCCGTGGCTCCAACCAACGTGCCGATAGATCGACGCGGAGAGTCCGACAAATCAGCACGCAGAGCGGGGTATATATATTCTTTTTACCGACCAATGAGCACGTTGGAGGGAAAAAAAAAGTTTATACCGCTATTCTTTCTTTCTTCGCACAAATGATCGTTTTCCAGGAGGCAAGAGTGCCTTTAGTAGGTATATGCCCCCAAAGGGGAAAATGTTTTATGTTGTAATCATACTTACTGATTTTTTTGATTAATGTAAAACATTTTTTTTTCAGATTTTTTTTTAAACCCCGGGAAAAAATAATTATATTTTTTTTTTAATTATGATTTTTTAAAATTTTATGAAACAAAAAGTTAATTCTAAGATAAGCCACAAGAGCCATGTTTAGTCGTATTCGCCATTTTTTATTATTATTAATTTTTCAACGCATCAGTTGGAACCAAAAAAAAATTTGTGGCTTTCCAAGCTGAAACATTCAGAAGAACTGTAGGAATTTAAGGAGCTGACAATGGATAAATGTTTTTTTTTTATTAAGAACAACATCTAAAAAAAACCCAAAGTGTTTTACTGGTTCAAAACACCAGTAACCAGGGTTTTTTTAAACCCAAATTTAATATTTTTTAAGTCATCAATTGACGAAGTACGGAACTGGCCGGCGACGAATTTTTAAATAAAATCGATTTGCTCCCCCCGTTCTGCGTTTTTGATTTAGGACCCTAAGATATGACTAGAGCCATGGCGCACGGACACATTTTTTCGCCCATAAAATCTCACTTTTGAACCGCGCATCTGATACCCTTTACCGGTCCATATTGAGGTCAGTGGTTCAGAGGGATTAACAGGACTGAGTGGGCTCGGTCCATATACCTCGGGACCAGGACCGAAGTGGTCCCATTGCCGTGTACTCAACGAGGACCTTTTAATTAATGAATCCGCCACTACAATACAAAATATGTTTACAAATACGGTAGTATCTCGCAAACGACCTGGCAGAAAATTTTGAAATTTTTTTAGAAAACCCTTCCCTCCAAGGGAGTAAAATGGGTTTTGAAAGTTTAAATTGAATTTTGTCATTTTTGAACTTCTTTTTCTTACCTGGGGGCTGTCTAGATTTGCTACCGGGAGCAAAAATTTTTAAAACTTCTTGTGAAAAAACCCCATTATTTTTTTTTAAACCCCCCATTAGTCTTGTTCCCTTTCCCCCAGTCTGAAAAAGGGACTAGTTGGATGATATATTTCGGGGGCCCCCCCATTTTCGGTTGCCCAAATAATGCCTGGCTTTTGTAATTCAACGATTCACATTCACACAGGATATGGTAGGCTTTTTTTTCCCCCCCTCGTCGCTTTTTCCCCTCAACTTGGGCCCCTTTTTGGGGATAAGCCCATTTTTGTAGGTGTCCTCTTAGCTTATCGTGCCCTGTTGATTGATTGATTGATAAAGTAAATACACAAGTTGAGGTTTTGTCCGCCTCGACACTGCAGCCTACAGGGCTTGTTGTATCTTTTTTATTTATTTCAGTCAAATAGGTTTGACACCTTAGACAGGTGTAGTACCCCCTTTTACTGTTCTTTTCTGGTCTCCAGCCTCCTGGTGGTTAGTGTCCACCATGAGGTTTTGATTTGTTCTCCAGTATGTAAGTGCAGGGCACTCATATGATGTGAGAGGCTGTCTCTTCCTCTTCGTCACATAGTCTGCAAATGGGTTCTTCTCTATTGGTCCCATAGTGTGCATATGTTTTTCTTAGGATGAAAATGCCCCGGGTTTTTAACCCCTGTCACTATTCTAACCCCGATTCCTATTTAGTTTTAGTAGTTCACTTGTCAATGCTTTCGATGGTGACCCCCCAAAATTTGGGGGTTTCTGTGATTTTCCCTTTGGGAAAAATTTGGGGGTTCCCCGTATGACTGATTTGTGTTTGAATTTTCCCCAGTCATCTAGCCACGGACCGGGCTTTTGGTATTCCCCAAAAAAAAAGGGTTTAGGACCCACAAACATTGCTGCGGAGCCTCGGGGAAAGGGGGGCCATTTTCCCTTGCCCCTTTCCCCCTTTTTAAGGGGAAAAATTTTTTGGTTCCCCCAAATTTTAAGGGTTTCCCGAAAAAAAAGTTCCAAAAACCCGAGGGTTTTTTTTGGGACCAAAGCTTTTAAGGGGCCCCTTTACATCAGAGAAGAAAATTCCCCCCTTTTTTCCTCCTCAAGTTCCTGCAACAAAGTTAAAAAACACTATTTCCCCAAAAAAAGTGGGAAATTTCCCCCCCCCAAATTTTAAAAAAGGGGGTCTTTTTCCCCCAATTTTTGCCCGGCTCCCCCGTTCAGGGCTTGGGTTCCACTAAACCAAAAAACCCCAAATTTTTTAAAAATAAAACCAAAGATCGGTTATACCCCATAACTGGGTTTTGATTTTTTTTTTCCCTTTAAATTTTTTTAAAGGGTTTTTTTACTTTGTCGGTATTTTTTTCCTTTTCCCTTTTAAAAAAGGGGCCCCCCTTAAAAAATTTTTTTTATTCTACTGAGGCTCCTCCAGTGTTCCTCGTTTTCGGATCCATTTCCTGGTTTTTTCCCCTCCTGTGGTTTTGGTCACTCCAAGGGCAGGTTCTGGTCCAAAGTATGGTGTGGATAATCTATATGTCTCGCTAGCTCATCCGCTTTTTCATTGCCATCTATACCCGAATGTTCTGGTACCCACAAGAGAGTTACCCGGTTGCGTTCTCCCAGGACTTCCAGTCCCCTTTGGCATTCCCATGTCAGCTTGGACGTTACCTTGGGGTTTACTGGTTCCCCTAGCTGCCTGTCATTTCTAAACTTAGAATTAGCATGAATATTTTCCTCAATGAGAGGAGTGCAATTTTCGCAAAAATTACAGCGGTGATTGCACTGCAGAAATCAAAAATTGAATCACAAGTTTATATTGTTGACGAAACGTTTTTTATTCTGTTAGTATTTTCTATTTATTAAAATATTTAAATTTACTTAATTTGAGTTCTCACTTAAGAGTGGTTTACCCCCTTTGGGTTCGGGCGACCAGACGGGGGGGACGGTGGGCGGAGACTAACAAAAACTACTATTTTTTAAAAAAATTATATTTTATTTAGGTTTTTCCCCAAAATTTGGTGTATCGATGCGATGTTGTTTCAGATTGCAAGCCTACGGGAGATAACTTTTTTGGGAACTATTTTCATTTTTAAAAGTCTTAAATTATACCCTTTTTTAAAAGGGAAGGAAATAATCATGCCTCTACTGTAACGGATTTTAAAATATGGGTAGAGTTAAGAGAAAATAGTATCTAAACAAAACCCAAAATTTTTGGTTGACTTTCACTCAAGGAAATTTTAAAAAAAACCTTTTGCAAAAATAAAAATGAAACTTTTCTTAAAAAATTTTTAATTTTAAAAATGCCCCCTTAATTGGGTTTTTCGAAAATTGAAAAATTAAAATGGGGAAGTGTGTAAAGAATTTTTTTTAGGCAAAATGTAAAAAATCGTCATTTTACATTAAATTTGGGAGTTGGTTAATCAGTTTTTTAAAAAAAATAAAACTGGTAGTATTTTTGGGAAAACAGGAAAAAAAAGGGAAAAGGATAAAATTTTTTTGAGAAATTTGACTGGATTTAGAACTGTAAAAATGTAACCTTTCTATTATATAAAACCTGTATGTTTTCAAAATTTATAATACTCCGTAAAAACGGGGAAAAAACAAAACAGCCAAAATTGTGTAGTCAACGCGGGCAAAATACTAGTATCTATATAAATAGGAAAACATATATCATAAAAATAATAAAATATAAATTAGGTTATGACATTTCAAACTTGGTCTAATTTAAAATTCATTACTATGGTATGATGTCTACTACCGGAACATTTTTTTAAAAAATGACATAAGCAAAAACAAATGAAACAAAGGGCTCGCAATTAATCAGTTGCTTTTGTTACCATGGTTACTGAATTTTTAAAGCGATGCCATGCATTTTGGTTCAGTTGTTTTTTGCTTTCGTCATTCTTAAATTAAACTATCGATTTTAAGCCATTTTTTATTAAATTGACGCCGAATCCATTAAAATTTCACATATAATCTGAAATTCTAGATGGAAAATAATAATTTTACGCCTAGCAACCTTGACAGTTTATCACCCACATACCAGAATCAATGATCTGCCACCACCCGCGAGTTTTACTGAGCGTCGTAAAATCATTTTGCAGCAAAATAATATTATTTTCGTGTCTTAAAGCTATTTATGTCCATTAAACTAGTTGGGTCTATTGTAATTCAATCGATACTGAAAAATCAGGGATGGCTTAAGTAAGCTTTTTAATAAGTAAAATCATACCAAACATAATTATGTAAAATAAGGGCCAAGTTCCTATTCAAAAATCTCGATTCTTCAAGTACTAAGCTTTAAAATTAGATCTATTTAGTTTCTTGACTTAACAAGTTTTTTTGAATGATCTTTCTGTATTAATAAGTGTTATTTTTTCATTAAAACATTAATTTTATTGCAAACCAGGTGGTATAGGGTTACTTGCAAAAATCAGTCAAGAATCAGGGTTGTCAGACTTTGAAGTTTCATTTTTTTAAATTTTAAAGTATGAATTTTTTTAGCAGTTTTAATGATGAATTTGAAAAAAAAAACGTCCACCTATATACTAAGGTATATTAATAATTTTATACCTTACATTAATACAAGGGTGCATCATAAAAAATGTAATAATTTCATTAATTGTAAAATTCAAAACTTTCAAAACTCTTTATTTATAAAATGAAGAAAAAAATAGTGGTATCTTGGTTCTGTCATGTGGAATAATAGTTATTTATGATACTAGTATGTTATGTTGAAATTTAAGTCACGCGAAAATTTTTTAAGCGTCTTAGAAAACATAACACACGAGTTGAATATAATGTTTTATCCAACAACTGAGAAATCATAACAAACGAGCAGCAGGTTTTATTCAAGAACTGAAAAAACTAACGGATATTTTTGGAAATAAGTCTCTTTTAAAGCAGGATTTATAATTTTCTGACGTTTTGCGTTGACGTTTGGTGTTTATGCTGCAGCTGCTTGCACAGTGTAAATTCATCTTTAGTCTGAGCATTAAAGGTCGGATTCAAGAAGGTTGTTTTTGATTTTAATGAAACTTAAAATATTATTAGCAATTATTTAAATAAGTTTTGACATTGTTACATTCTATTGTGCCAAAAGCAGCTTTTAGAGTTAAAAAGAAAATGATGAAAATTATGTGCCCCAGGACATTATTACAGAAGCAGAGAAAGCGGCAATGCAGATATTACCAAAAAAATCCCGAGATTGCTATCACACAGAGTGGAAAGTTTTTGAAAAATTGATGAATTCAAGAAAAATAAAAAAGGGTAATTGTTTTATACAGCTGTTTCGGCTATTTTAAAAATTTTAGAAAATTTATTTTACAGGCCTTTTTATATGGGTACAATATAATAATAATCCGGTGGGGGAGAATCAAAAACATGTTTTAATATTTTTATTACCAAATATATAAATAAAATTGGGGAAGATAAAAGCAGCTTTGCTAACCAGAACTAACCATGACCGACTAGAATTAGGGCTTTTGAATTTCTTTAAATTATCCCTACATAGAAGTTATAATCAAAAGTTTTATAATTTTTGATATGGTAAAAGTTATTATTATTTTTTTAAGTGTAATTATATATTTCCCCGGGTTTTTTCCCACTCGTTGTTAAAATTTTGTTTATAACTTCTACAAATAATTTTTGCAAATTAAAAAGCCCTAAGTTTTAGTCGGTCATGTTGTTCCTGGTTATTAAAGCGGTTTTTTTTTCCCAAATATATATTAGACTAAAATGCGGAAACGTATTAGAAAAGACCCATGATTTGCTTTTTTTACATTAAATGCATTATTTAGAAAAAGCCTACTTTTCAAATAACGCACCGAGTCCCTGTATAATAAAACATGTTTCATGTGTCAACACTGTCAAAAAGCTCGCCAGCGGGGTTTCTCTAGACGCGAGTCTATATAATTTTATTGTTTTCCTTCGTCTTGAACAGTTGTATTTTCTCTTTAACTTTACACTTCATAGACATAGATTAATAGTATCGTATATGATGCAAAGTTTGGCAACATCAAATTTATTTCATATTATATTTTTATAATGGCGCCGGTTATGACCCGTACGATAATAAACAATGAATTATTGTGCAATTTTGCAGTTTTTGTTATATTTTCATAAAGAAAAAGTTCCGTGGGTGACTTAAAATACTTTTTATCTCCTGTTAAATTATTGCTGTTTTAACCCTGCCCAGCACCCCTGTTCACTTCTCCATCCCGTAAGTATGTATTAGTATATATTTGTTAATAAAAAATTATTGAAACATATTTTTGAAGCTCCTCCACTGGATTATTATTATATTGTATCCATGTAAGTAGCATGTAAAAGAATGTTTTAAAAATCTCTTGAAATAGCTGAACCAGTGATATGAAACAATTACCTAAAAAAGAATTGACGAAAACGTTTTGCAGTCAAGCAGTTGTGTCGCCTAATAGAACCCTCGACCTCAACTTTCAAAGGAAACATGGACATTTTGACAATATCCAGTTCATTCAAAACTATGTCATTTTCATTAATGTTAATTTAGTAGGTTATGATCTATAACGATACTTTTGTTTACATATATTAAAAAAAAATTGTCATACAGTTGGCAAATTGGGAAGATTGCTTCTATATTAGATCATAGACTATATTGTTTGTGACTATACACTCTCTGAGCAGTCATCTATTTGAATATAATAAACTATTTCCTTAACAACCAATATATTGTTTAATACGTTCCTGATTGCACATTTACGATACCACTAAATCGTACCCCATATACCGATATTAAATAAACGTCACGATTATGTTAAACCTAATACGAACGATAATTTTAAAATAGCCTCTTTTACGCTGGAAACGTTTGTTCGCATGGGCCCAGGCCATTAGTAATATTCGCAACGTGGGACGCCATATTTATTTCCATTTTCAACGCCGTATTCGAATCACTATTGCTGCACATTACCGGACTACTTTATTGATATGACCTGGCTTTTCTAAACAAAGGCATTAAAGTTACTCTGAAAATATCGGAACCACTTGTCTTGCTTTCTCTTAGCAGGTCTTAAGCGCCAATGGGCCCCTTGCACATATTTTTTTTAATTACCTGTAGACTCTATTAGACGATTTTTTTGCTAATTTGTTGCTATGAATAAGCAATATCAAAATATTGTTTTTTTTTTGAAGACACGCTACCTTGAACTTCGTTTTTCACCACGTTATTACCGGCTGTGATTTTGTTGCTGTGCAGGCAACAAAATAGTTTCTAATGATCCACCGATATTTTTTATATTTTTCAATTTTTACGTTACATGCTACCTGAACTACTTTCTTTTCATATTTGCATTGAGTAAAGGAAAACAATATTTCTCATATCGTTCTGCCAATTTTTTTGGTACTAGCTGCCCTGTAGTCTCATTAGATTTTTGCAAAATTTCATCAGGAATCAGGTTTTCACTATCTTTTTCCATTTCATCAATTTTACCAAAAATGATTGTAAAAAAACACTAGTTTTTAAGTGACTTTACTTTTTAGCTTAATATAAATAAAAACAGGACAGTTGTGTTTCCTGGATATATCAATGCAATCTTTTCGTCAAATTTAAATTTTATGTCAGTACTGACAATGTTTCCACCAGTAAACAAAAATCTTAAAATCCGTTTCCAAAACAGACAATTATTTATTTTGTAGATATACGAAGCAGGTTAAAAATACATTATTATTTCAAAATATAAATTTCGACTGCTTGGCTTGCAGATTGGGGGCTGTTATACCCCAGGATGGCTTTGCTCAGGCATCCGCCAGCTCGCCCTAACCCCTCCAAAGCTTAGCAAGAGGAGGAGCAACCCTTTCGCATTGGTTACACACCCGTTAAATCGGGTTAAGGGAGGCGCTAGACATATTTCTTAGTAACTCCGATGTAGTCCGGCTCGACAGCGTATCGAAGCTCCCGACTATTTTAATTAAAAAAGCTATTCAACTGCACATTCAGTTGTCGAGAAATGCAACAACAAAATTCCAGATATAACCGGTTTCTGTCAGTTCCTTCTTTTGTCCTCACGAGTCTCTATACCGCCATGTGGTCAACGTCACTACGTGTAATTCTAAAAGAAGGGTTATAGGAATCACTCTAGGCTTTGAAACTACACTTTTATCACACTCTGAATGTCAGGGTGAGTTTTTCCTTGATCCCCGACGGGAAAAACAGCAGATACGGTTCTTTCTACCGCCCTCCCGGAAAAAACTATGTAGTTTTTTTTATCGACCGCACCTCACTGGTCGGAGATCAAACAGAAACTGAATTTAAACTGTGCATTATAAAATGCAATATTGTACAGGTCTTTGATTATATTTACGTGGCATCTGGATCCTTTTGGAGATGGAAAAAAAATCTTTTATAATAAAAATTGCGTTTTTTTTCCACTCTGTTGAAATTATCAGTAAAAAAATATCGCAATAAAAAATGGCAAAATATAGGCAACTTTACTTTTTTATATAGAACACCCTGTATATTATTCGCTACCAGAAAAGATCTTTTTTCTATTTCGTATACAGGTCCAGTCGAGTGCATGCATGGGAATCTGAACCGTAAGAATGGAAGTCGGTTAAATTATGGCAAAGTTGCGCATTTAGGTGCCTAACAACATGCCTATTAGAAAGTTGTAAAATTCCGAGTACTTACGGAGATATCCGGAAAAAACCGAAATTTACTGATTTCGTTTTTATTTTTTCCTGACGTTATTTAAAGAGATATGGAAAAACAAAAGACACTTTCTCATGGCCACTTCTTAAGCTCTACAAAACAGCGTTGAGAGATTTTTCATACGACGTTTCGTTTTCGTTAAACCATCATCAACTTTCTTTTTTTAAATACGGACCTGGGTGTTTTATTTAATTTTTTGAATCCTTATTATCCCAATTATAAAAATGTATAACACTTAATATTTATTTACAAATATGGAACGCCTCTATAAGAAATGATGTGCGTTCCTTGTCTAACTCATCGTCTCTTATGGAAAATATGTTTATTTCACAGAAAAATATTAAGTGTTATACATCATTGTAATTGGGATTATAACTGCTTCAAAAAAATGCAATAAACGATTAAGTGCCGTATTTAAAAAAATAAAGTTGATGATGGTTTAACGAAAACGAAACGTCGTACGGAAAATCTGTCAACGCTGTTTTGAAGAGCTTAAAAAGTGGCCATGAGAAAGTGTCTTTTGTTTTTTCATATCTCTTTAAATAACGTCAGAAAAAAATAAAAACGAAATCGACAAATTTCGGTTTTTTCCAGATATCTCCGAAAGTACTCGGAATTTTACAACTTTCTAATAGGCATGTTTTAAGCTCCTAATTGCGCAACTTTGCCATAATTTAACCGACTTCGTATCTCTTACGGTTTCCGAGATCCCCATGCATGCACTCGAATCTGTGGCACCCTGTATACATTGATGATATTTGGGTAAACCATTTTTGAGATATTTTAGCCTAAATTGTAAATATGTTCTATAATTTTGTGGCGAATTCATGTTTCAGTTTGTTTTCTTTGGGTTACTCGCCTTTCTACTTTTGGAAAATGGGACCCACTTGGTCCGGGTCCCGGGGTATACGGGCTGACCCTGTCCAGCCCTATTGACCCCTATGAACTTGCAAATCGCCTGCAACAAAAAAGAAGAAAACCCTCAAAAAATACAAATATTAGTCGACGTTTCGGTGGCAAGTCGGCCACCGTTGTCAAGACAGAAATTAAAACAAAAAATTAAACTAAATTTAAAGAAATTTTTGGTCTAAAAACTTGGGAAATTCTGATAGCTGTTTTTACTTTATAATGACGTTTTGTCAAAAATGACACCAGTCCAATAACCTAGTGTCACATACTATACAGGGTGTTTTATTTTAAAAAGTTAAAGTTGCCTATAATTTTTCATTTTGTATATTGCGATATTTTTTTACTGATAATTCCAATTCATCCGTTTCAAAATTTCAGACTCGGCTTCTTCGTCGCCTCGTCCGTAAACATCTCATTTATGCTCAGTCATTTTCCAAACTTATAAGTGGGATCATTTTTAAAATGAAAATTCGGTGCCCTTTGAAAAGAAAAAAATAAAAAGTGCAAAGATTTAATTTTATTGTGGTCGCTTTGCTTTATATGGTCCATTATTACAGCACCTGCGTAAGCGCTATAAAAAAGCGCCAATTTTAACTTTTTATTTTTTTTCTCAAACGGCGATTTTCATTTTATGATCAATATAAATATCTATAATAAAACCTAATATAACCGAAAGTTACCTTAACGAAAAAAAAAACTAGTGAAATTAGTTTATATGCGTAACGTTTTCCTTTGACAATTTCTCTTTGTGTGATTCTGAATGCACAGTGCAGTTATGGCAATAAATCTTCCATATTGACTGTTAAATCTTTTACTAAAGAACCGTTCTTAAATATACATATAACGTTCCTGTGATACACCGATAGGCCGGCAAAGAATAAGTCCTCTATACAAATATTCTATGTTCGTACGTTCCGTCTACTGGTATTCCACGAAAATCATATTAAAAGATGTTTATTTACGAAGAATAACATTTTCTTTGTTTTATGCCTTTTTGCGCGAAGCAACATAGCTGGATCTCGAAGCTGGTCAGAATTTAATTTCTTATACAGGGGAAAATAAAAATAATCTTTCTGGCCAAAAACGCGGGGACACATGTTACTAACACCCGTACAGAGTCATCAAACGAGGACTGAGCAGGGCTCTATTTGTGGATTTCATCATATTAAAAAAATAGGTAAAATAGCCATTTT
>JAHBCN010014002.1:0-23309 GCA_019359885.1 Listronotus oregonensis
TTGGCAAGTTAATTTTAAATCAAATAGCCATGGAATAATAATTTTGACAATCTTTGGTTTTTTACGGCTTTTCCAGACAAAGTTAAAGTTCACAAATTTTTATTTATTGGATCAAATTTTATATTTTCAAATTGAATGAGGGTGGCTTGTTACCATATCCCGAAGGAGACATCATTGTGCGTGCCATTTAAAATTTGAAACTACCAGTCATTTCTGGTTAAACCAAAAGTGATGCAAAACAACTGAATAGATCAAACAATGCATTTCTATGTCAAATACCGACATACGAAATCTATTTTTTCAACTTAAAAAATAAAAATGTTACAGGGGGAAACACTTAGCATAGAACTAATTTTTGAATAAAAAAATAGATTTTCAAAAAATTGTTTACTATAATTTTTAAGTAAATAAATCAATAAAAATTAAATCTAATAAATTAATAAAAAAAAAATTCAAATAAATTGTAATTGTTTCCCCTTGTAAATTTTTATTTTTTTTAGTTAAACAAATTAAATTTTGTATGTCGGTATTTGGCATAAATATGAAATGTTTATTCTATTCAATTGTTTTATACCACTTCCGGTTTGACCGGAAATGACTGGTTGTTCCAATTTTTTTATGTCACCACCGGTGTATTTTCTCTTATTTTGATGGGAACTGTCATTATGAATACATTGACACCTCTCGGGATATAGTAACGAGGCAACCTCGTTCCCTTAAAAAAAAAAATATGTCCATAAATAATAGAATTTTTCAAACTCTCTCTTCATAAGAAAAGCCGTAAAAAACAAAAGACCGTCAAATTTATTTTTTCATAACTACTTGATTTAAACTTAACCGTTTTAACGTATTTATAGCGCTCTAAATTAAAATATTAGAAAATAAATGTTTTCAGTAGAAGTGGTACTTGGTAAGGGGCAAGGGTAATAAACTTAACAAGGAGTGCTCGATCCCATTTAAGCCCATATATGCCAATTTAAATGTCAATTCGGTATTTGTGACGTAATCCGTTTGCCTGTTTGTTTTGTTTCCAAGTGGTATAAAGTCTTAATTTTTTAAAATGTTATGCATTACAGTTCTAATAGTAAGTTCATATCCAAAATAGTATTTAAAAGTTGAATATTTAACAAAAATTAATAAAATAAATCTACCCTCTGGGCAAAATGGGCAAACGGATGACGTCCAAACATAACCTATATCTGCGGACAAATAGTAAAAATCGAGCACTCCTTGGGCCGTATTTATAGTCGATACTCAAGTAGATTCTTAAGAGTGCCTCATTTAAGGTACCTAACCTCAACCCTTAGTTTTGGTTTTCGTTTTATAGTTGCTTTTTATACCGCACTTGAGTAAGGAAACTCTTAAGTATTAATACATCTGGCAACAACGAATTTTCTGTCAAAAATGTTGACATTCCTTTAATTTTATAAGTTTATAGGTCGTGCGGGTTTGTGAAAATTTGTTTTTATTTCGTTTTATTTTAAAAATCTGGGGCCTGTTTTATAAAAATATTGTTTTAGAACTATTAGTATAATTATTAGTTATTACTTAGTTCAAATAAAATACTTATAAAAGCCATATTTTCTCATAAAAATGGCTCTTCTATTTTATTTTATTTTTTTGATTAACGGGTTAAAAATGGCTCAAAATAGAACGTTTTACTCTAAAAGGGAGAAGTTAATACTACTGACCCCGGGTTGCACAAAAGTTAATCAAGGTTTAAAATGGGTCAGTGTTATTCAATGGTTTTAGGCAAAATCTGACATTTTGTTAAACATTCTAAGTACTAATCACTTTCGACAACCGGGTATGAGTCTAGTTGAATATTACAAAGGAGTTATAGAATGTAAAAAAAAAAATGAAACAATAATTAAAAAAAGGCAGGAGACAAGTCAAAGGGTTTTTGGGAATTCTCTGAACAATAACGTCTTCCTTAAGTACTCTATTAATAAAGTCGAAAAAATCGTTTAAATCCATGTTATTATTCACATATAATGTATTCTAACACAAGAAAATCAAACTAACTTGAAATTCTAACCTTAAAGACTAAGGCTAAGGGTTACTTAAGTGACCTCCTGGCCTCCCTTAAACCTAAGTACGCCTTGAGGCTCACTCATATGACTATAAAACAGAAAATAATACAGAGGCCACCCTTAAGTGATGAGGGAGTCTCAAGTGTCGACTATAAATATGGCCCCTTGTTAAGTTTACCACCCTTGGGTAAGGGGTTAAACAACTCCCTTATTGGCGTTTGATGCTAGTCAATTCGCCAGCTCGACTTCATCCCGCTAAAGCTTAACAAGAGATGAAGCAACCCTTCCACATTGCTTACACCCCCGATAAATCGTGTTAAGAAACAAGGCCAGTCATATTACATAGGGACTCTGACGTAATCGAAAAGAAGCTGTTTTAATGGATAGTTAGAAGGCGCAAAATGCAATCCCAAAATCACACTTGTTCGCTCGGCTAAGCGGCAAGACTGCCTCTAGAACGCTTATGCTCGAAGATGTTCTCCCTATTTCTCCCTGGTAGCTCCATTGCAAAACCAAACATAAAAAAGAAGAATAATTTAGGTTATGATTAGGAAAACCTTCAAAACCTTCAATTTTTTTTTACCTTATTTTACATGTATTCAATTTATTTTTCTTAATAACAAAACATTAACTTTCTTGAAAAATCGTTTCCGTTCTTATACATGTATATTCGACATATTCGGTTTGTTTTAAAACATGTTTCATTCATTGTTTTTACAAACTGATGTAACAGCGGTACGAATATGGAAAAAATTTATATTTGCAAGTAAGTTCTTAAAAATAATTTAACGCTAATACCTAATACTTAAATTTCAAGGACATTGACGATGATACCCACAAACTTTATGTTAAAATACACCTATTAATTCCTTAATTATTTTCTAAATAATTATTATTTAGTCTTTGGAACATTTTAAACATGTAGCATATTTGTATTCAAGTCAGAGCGCCAACTCTATAAACTCATTCGACCATTTTGTACTTTTATTGTCTATAGCAGCTATTCTCAACCGCTGGTCCGGCGGACCACCAGTGGTTCGCGGAGAAATTTTACTAGTCCGCGGACAAGTTTTTCTATCAGCGTAAAAAGTTTACTTATTAAAAAATAATAATAATTTAATTTTAATTTATAAAATTACGAAAAATAAATATCTTAAACTTATTTTCATTTGCATATATATAATTACATATCTTTACATTTAAATATTATTGTAAGTAAATGATAATAAAAATGTTACGATTAACTTATAAAGTAGTTCTTTAATACCTAGTAAAATTTTGTTGTTAAAAAAATATCACTGGTCCGCGAATTTTTTTTACAAATTTTACTGGTCTGCAGGCCATCCTATTTGGCTTTTGAAACTAGGTTTCCTTGCTGATATTTTAGAACAATTAAATATTTTGAACAGTAATTTGCAAGGTGCCGACATTAATGCCGATTACAGCCACAGATAAAATTAAGGGGTTTATAAGAAAAATGTCGATTTATGGTCAACTTCACTTGGCAAAAAGCAGCTCGATTCATTCCAGTGCATTCAGGAAATTATAGAAAATGTATGTTACAATGCTACAAATTTTGAACAAGTTTTTGCAGGCATGCAAGTTACTTTGCTTAATTTAAAACAAAAGCTCTGTGATTATTTCCCCGAAGAAATTTAAAAACAGTTACGACAGTTGCAGATGGATACTGAATCCGTTTTTAGCCGATTCCTTTCAACATGCTGAAATACCAATAAACATGAAAGAACAACTTATTGAAATATCAAGTGATGGAATGTTCAAGCTGCAATTTTTTCCCAGAACCCGGACGAATTTTGGACCAAAAAGATGCAGGAATACCCTCAGTTGGCGAATGAAGCTGTAAAATGTTTGGTTCCATTTGCTTCAACATCATATTTATGTTTTTTATAGTTTATTTTGATTTCTGGGAATATCAAATTAAAAGAAAAATTATTTGGCTTTTCTCCAGAATAAAGATATTTATATATTATTTTAAAAAATTATACTTTTTTTTTTTTTTTTTTTTTTTTTTTTTTTTTTTTTTTTTTTTTTTTTTTTTTTTTTTTTTTTAGAGATTATTATGGAGAGCTAGTCTGCTCTCGCAATAATAGTAACAAAAAACATGAAAAGACATAAAAAGGTTTAATTCTTTATAAAATTGAATTGTTTTAAGTACTATAATAAAATAATTATTTTTATGAAATTATATAAAAATATACTTACATGAAAACATTGGCAACGCGTTATAAGATATATATGTTATTTCAAACTTATTGGTTATCGACGGACGGGTGTAGCACATAAATTATTTGATTATATTACTTAAAACAGATAAGAAACTAAAAAATTGTGTTTTATTAACTGACATTGACTTTTGACATGACTTTTTTTAAAAAAAAATAATTACTAGTAAAGGTACACGTGTAGGGTACCTTTAATATTTAAAAAAAATATGTTTAAAAAAATAAATAAAACTTTTAGCCATATAGACAGGTTTTTATAGTTTATTAATAAAATAAAACTTTTTAGCCATATAGACAGGTTTTTATATGAAATCAAAATAAACTATAAAAAACCTGTCTATATGGCTAAAAGTTTTATTTTATTTTTAAACATATTTTTTAAATATTAAAGGATTACCTACACGTGTACCTTTACCAGTAATTATTTTTTTAAAAAGAGTCATGTCAAAAGTCAATGTCAGTTAATAAAACACAATTTTTTTAGTTTCTTATCTGTTTTAAAGTAATATAATCAAATAATTTATGTGCTACACCCGTCCGTCGATAACCAATAAGTTTGAAATAACATATATATCTTATAACGCGTTGCCAATGTTTCCATGTAAGTATATTTTCTATTTTTATATAATTTCATAAAAATAATTATTTTATTCATAAGTCTTAAAACAATTCAATTTTATAAAGAATTAAACTTAACTTTTTATGTCTTTTCATGTTTTTTGTTACTATTATTGCGAGAGCGAACTAGCTCTCCATAATAATCTCGAAAAAAAAAAAAAAAAAAAAAAAAAAAAAAAAAAAAAAAAAGTATAATTTTTTAAAATAATATATAAATATCTTTATTCTGAAGAAAAGCCAAATAATTTTCCTTTTAATCATATTTATGTGAGTTAAGTTTCTCGTCTATGACTGCCATTAAAACAAAAGTGAGAAATAGATCTGCGTGCCCGAAAGCGATATAATTGTGTGTGTCTCAAATACACAGCCTAGATTTGAAAGACTAGTTTCAAAAAAACAGGCGCATAAGGTCTCATTAACATTGTAATATTTGACTTTATTTTTTTCTTTTATTTTTAAGGACTTTTTAAGAACTTTTAATATTTAGTTTTTTATGTTTCGTTTGATAATTAATTGTTAATTTTTATTTACGGCTTTATTAAAATAAAAATACATGATTTAACAAAGTAGTGTTTTTGTCTTATTTTGGAAATTTCAGGCGACCCCCTAGTACCTCATTGCGACCCCCCGAGGGGGTCGCGGCCCACTTTGGGAAACACTGTGTTGTAAGTAAATGATAATAAAAATGTTACGATTAACTTATAAAGTAGTTCTTTAATACCTAGTAAAATTTTGTTGTTAAAAAAATATCACTGGTCCGCGAATTTTTTTTACAAATTTTACTGGTCTGCAGGCCAAAAAAGGTTGATAAACGCTGGTCTATAGTATAGTGTAAAAAACTATATTTGTTTTAGGTACGGGTGGTTTTTTAAGCATATATGAAATAGATTCCAATTGCCTGATATTAAAAAAAGAAATTTTTGAAGGACAGAAAATATATGATTTTAAATACAATTTAGATGGGACAAAACTTATAATTTATGGAGGAAAAAAGATAGCCTTAGTGTCCAACCTCAATGATTGCAAAAAACTTGATATAATTAAAATACAGACACTTTCCGACTGGATTTTAGATGCTAAATGGATTGAAAATAATACCAAAATTGCAACAGTATTTATGCACAATAAAGTCACAGTATGGACCGAAGATATTATAAGTGAAATATCTGTTAAATGTGAAGAAAGATGCATTTTATATAGTGCTCATATATGCTATGATAAGTTTAAGGAACTTTTTATTTTATCAGGAACTGTGTTTAGTGATGTTTTATTATGGAAACCGTATTACAGAACTAAAGAAGGATTGTCGCCTGTTTTGAAAAGGTTAAAACAGCACAATGTACGTTTTCTAGGGTCAAACTACCTATAAAATTTTAACTATAATGATTAACTGGACTGCAAATTATTTTAAAACACCTTTTTTAATGGAATGTTGAAATTTCAACATAGTAGGTTGAAATTTCAACTTATATTTTTTTTGACCAGAGCCAACCTCTGGGCTTCTATAGGGTGTATTGTTTTTTTAGGGATGATACACAATATTTAAACTGACTTTAAAATCCTTATGATTTTAGTGTAGGAAAACAGACCCTTTATTTATAAATGTCTTAGGGGTTTTCCACATAAGAGTACTACATACTTCAAGGTCTCATAAACCATAAGAAATGCAGTACACGGTAAAAAAGGTTAGGCTTTTTTGAAAACAAAATTTTAAATTTTTTCTTTTTTAATAGATTTACAACTCCTATCTCTATTATTAGTTTTGTTAGTCAACATGTTTGAGCCTTTGAATTTGGATTCAACATTTTGGTTTTTACAACCTTATTCAGATTGGCAGAATAAAAGGATCCAATTTTTTATATTTTAGGGTGTAATATTTTCTCTCCACTGCAATCTGGAAAAAGGCCTAATATGTTCAACATCAGATGACAGATCTGCAGTTCTTTGGAAAGTTACCAATAAAGAACTTTTACATGACCTCAGTCCAGTGAATTCAGATCACCTTGAAGTTTTATCAATCTGTCAAGTATATGGACACCTATCTAGAGTTTTTCGTTGTTTTATACTGTCTAATTTTTTTGTTACAGCAGGAGAAGATTCCTTACTTATTATATGGAATTTTGAAGGTAAATTGATAAGAAAAATTGACACACATCAGGGAGGCCCCATATGGTCTTTAGATTATGACCCAACCATGGATGTTATATGTACTGGAGGTAGTGATGGTGGAATAACATTATTTAAAGCTAATCCCCATACTTTTACTGACTGTGTTTCTTTACCCAATGGAGAAATCCCAAGAGCTGTAGGAATTTTAAATAGTGGAAATATTGTATGCCTATCTGAAACAGCAACAGTTTTTTACTTTCACAAAGCAACCAAAACTTGGACAGAAGTAGCAAAACATTCAGATCTAGGCAGTTATAGCATTTTACAAATGTCTCCTTGCAAGAAAATGATTGCTCTGGCTGGATTCAAAGGCCAGATTTACATATATCGAGAAAAAAATTATTCTTTTTTTGAAATTTATAAATCAGTTTTGAAAAGTAAAACCAGAATATTTTCCTTTCACTGGATTACTTGTAAAGCATTTTTGGTTTGCCAACATGAAGGAAAGCTACATCTGTGTTTTCTTGACAAAAATCAGATTTATGCTGTACAAACATTTATTTTACCACAAAGCAAAGAAAGATGGTCAAATTGTGCATGTTTTTTGAATGGTCATATTATTGTGGGTGATAGAAAAGGCAATGTTTTTAACTTTGAAATAGGAAAACAAAATCCCATAAATGCCATTAAAAAATCTCACAGTCATTTAGGCATTACCAAACTATATGCATGTAATGATACCATTATTTCTCTAGGAAGAGATGGGCTTTTAAAAAGATACAAGCTTCTTAATGGTAACTTAGAATATATGGACTCTAACAAAAGCAAATCTTCTTGGTTAGCGGCTTTAGATAATGACTATTTGCTGTCTTTTTCTGGGGACAGTTTTGTTATTTCTCATCGCAGGTTTCAAAGGGTTTTGTTTGAAATATGTTGTGGTGGTGGCCATAGGTCCTGGGATTACCTAAACGTTTTGAAAACATTTAAGTTTTGCTTTATAAAAGATAAAGTTTTAAACATTGTTGATTTTTTTCCCAATGACATTGTACCAATAGATGTAGTTTGTGGATACCATGTCCATGAAATTAACTGTGTAAAAGCAATAAATTTTAATGGTACCCATGTTCTTATTTCTGGAGGCGAAGATACTATTCTTCGGATAAGTGCATTAAAAAATAATTCCAAATTAAAAATATTTGAAAGTTTAAAGGTTCACTTGTCTAGCATTCGTTCATTAGTTCTTTATAGATTAGCACAAACCGAAACTATGAGTAACACAGATAATTATTTAATGTTTACTGCAGGAGGTCGTGCCCAAATTATATTCTGGCATCTGAGTATTAAAACAACTAATACAGGTACTACATCAATAATATGCAGGGAAAAACATAACTTTTATGAACCACTTAGTCAAGATCAAGCTGAAACTAGAATAATGGATATGTCTGTATTTGAAACTAATGGATATATTATTTTGTTTTCTGGATGTTCTGATGGATGTATTAAAATGTTTTCAGTATCTGATAAAATAGAAATAAAATATCTGAAAAGTATTTTTTCTATACCCCATTCTATAACAAAAATTGCAGTTATTTTTATGTTGGATAAAGCAATACTTATATCCATGAATACCAATGGAGACATTGTGTTTTGGGATGTATTAAATATTTTAAGTTCTAACAATGTTTCCCCATTAAATTCCTATAAAATACATCAGTCTGGTATCAATAGTTATAGTTATAAGAAAATTAATAGCACTGATTTATTATTTTTAAGTGGTGGAGATGATAATTCTGTTATATTAACAGTTTTTAGATTTTCGAAAAATCTAAATGATTTAAGTGTATCAAAACAAAGTTCCCTCAAAGACAAACAAAATCATTGTGCTCAGATCACTGGTGCCTATTTAGGGGATAATTATTTTGTAACTAGTTCTATTGACCAAAGAATTATTATTTGGAGATGGAAAAATTTAGAAAATAATGTTGTTTTTCATTTTATACAGAAATATGTAACTACAATTGCTGATCCTCAAGGCTTAGAATGTTTTACTGACAATGATGCTTTAAATATGTATATTTATGGAATTGGAATTGAACATTTGATATTTAAAAACGAAATGTAAAATAGTCATCTTAAGTTTATATTTTTAAAGTCTCCAGAAAAACACTTTAAAAAATTATTAAAAAAAAAATGAAAATTGACATTTTCTTAATAGGACACCTTATTTATTGATTCGTTTTTGAAAGTGACTTATTTTTTTAGATTCAAATTAGTAAAAGGATAGAAAATATCTGAAATGCTAAAATACAAAAAGTTAATATTAATATCAAAGTCTAGCGTTTATTACTACTTGAAACTACTTCTAATACATACTCATAATAGTGAAATATAAAGAGTCGGCGGAAAAACGATGAAAGTCCATTTTTGGGCCAAAAAGGATTAATCAATAGAAAATTTAGGTTTGGATAAGCTAGATTTATTGGTATATACAGCAGAAAAATAACCCTTAGAGTTGCGAAATACATGCACTAACTGAAAACTGCTGGCCGAGCATAAGTGGGAATAATACTGAGGATCCAGTTTTACTGCTGAGGGTCTACCCGTCCTAGCGACCCGTGATTTCTGTTTTAGTTTTAGTAAATATTTATTGGAGTAGTGATTTATTCTCAAGATAAACGTTAATATAATTTTTGAAAAAACGACTAACGTAGGTAGCAAAAAAGCAGTAAAAAAACAAAAGCAGCCAAAGAAAGCAAAAAAAAACAGTCACTGGAGAAAAATAAAATGACATAAAATAAATGGTATGTATAAACTGGATGTGTCCAATAAAATTTGTTGTGTCAAAGGATTTTTTTACCAGCCAAACTGTGAAACTTCATCGTTTTTCTCCATAAAAATTACTATTAACTGGATTTTTGAAAAATAATAAAAAAAACTTGTTGCCATTACTCTCAAAATAAATTAATTAATTAATTTTATATTTACCTTGCTGTTAAAAATGTTTTCTTTTTATTCTTTTAGAACGATCTTTAATTCATCTGTATAAGTTTGAAATTTAAAAAACGCTTTATCTCAAATTTCCTATTTTACGACATTCATCGTTTTTTTCCGCAGACTCTTCATATTTAATGTTAGCATTATTAACAAAACCAATCTAATAAAAGTGTCTGATTAAGAGAGGGTTACTTTTATGTTGTATCTCTTTCATTTCAATTCAAATGATTTTCTTAAGTATATTTTTCACATTCTTTGGCAAAAAATACACAATTATACAAATAATGTTTAAGATTTTTCTTCATCAGATACATTTCTAGGAGTACGTTAAAAACTTTCTTGGAAGAGCCATGTAATTTTTTTTTGCAAGTAAATTACGCAATTGCTCTTTAACAGATAAAGTTACAATTTTTATTTTACTATGCCCTAATTCAGTCAAAAATCAGTTTTGATGTGCTGTGGACACTTACAGTTATAGGGATGATGACCAAAAGAAATTTATTGTAACGGATTTATGACAGTTCCTTGTTTATACATATTGGAGCCTCTTAAACATGCAAAAAAAGAATACGATATAGGTACACTACTCAAAACAATTATCACATATTTTGTTAAATGGCCATATTTAATCAGCAAATGAAAATAACCTTAATTTAAATATTTTTTATAGAATAAGAATATATGTTTCAAGGAATTTTACGACGTGTTGCAGAATTTACATAAAATTAACGAAATATGGCAACTTTTAATTTTTTAGTGTTTTATTTGCATGAAAACCAAGAAACAAAATTAAATTGCTGTTCTGCTATAAAGAATTTGACACTACCAAACATTAATTAATATTCAGTATTACCCCCTCTCGCCCTTACAACTGCCCTGCAGCGCCTTCCCATACGGGCGGTTCGGCAATTCTATTCCATTCCTCTATTGAGACAATTGTCCCAAAGTTTCCGGTGGACTAATCTTTCTCTAATGGCTCTTCCAAGTGCATCCAACATGTGTTCAATTGGGTTTAGGTCGGGTGATCTTGCTGGCCATCTGGCCAATCAATAACATCAATATTAGTATCCCGCAAGCACCCCGTCACAATGCGTGATGTGTGTGAACGGGCATTATCATGCATTAATATGATATTGCCTACAAATGGGGCAAATGAAATCAGGTACTCTTGGAGGATATCAGTAATGTATCTTTCAGAATTCAGAGTACCGTGTTATACAATATGGATGTCGGTGCGTTCACGAAAGTTTATTCCTTCTCAAACCATATTACCTTCTCCACCATATGCATCCAACTGACAAATGTGGTCTTGTACCATGTAAAAATCGGGTTGTAGGGATTCTATACACCCTTACACGACGATCATTGGTTGAGAAAGTAAATCTGGACTCGTCGGTGAACAAGACCAAGCCCCAATTAGCTGATTTCCAGTTCAGGTGCTCTCTGGCGAAGGCTAATCTGTGTACGCGATGTTGCTTGGTGAGTCGTGGTCCCGTTGCTGCTCGTCTAGGCCTTAATTTATATTCTCTCAATATGTTTCTAACCGCTTGATCACTGATCCTAACCTGGTAAGTTCTTAGCGCATTTTGAAAAATTCCTAGCTGAAATTTTGCGGTTTCTTAAAGGTTGCAACCGCAAAAATCGACTCTTTGCTGCAGTTGTGGCCCTAGCAAGGCCTTGACCATGAGAATGCCTCAGTTTTCAAAAACCGCCCTAACACTGTACTTACTGATAATTGGGTACAATTTAAAATCTGCACAATTCGGACTTGATTGTATACCTCAGTTGACAAAATAACAGCCGTTTGTGCCTCAGCATTTGTTAAATGTCTAGTAAGACGTCTGTTGTTATCGTTTATGCCGCTAATTTCAGCAAATTAATTATTTCGTGCGAAACTCTATGGCCAACTAATTGAATAGTCGTGCCATTGATAAGTAAAAGATATAGCATTTTGCAGTTATACAAAACACATCCGAATAAATGATAACGAACCACATAAAAACTTATATCTGCTAGAATTTGCATAAAAAAGGTCTAAAGTTTTTGTTACTAGTTTACCAATTTTATGAATTAAGTATTTTGTACAGGGTTTTTAAAATATGCGATAATTGTTTTGAAATATGCGATAATTGTTCGATAATTTCCGTAAATGCGAATAAAATTAAGTCGGTAACCCCTGCCCCAGCGAAACAAACCGTGCGACATTGCCATTGTCTGTCGCTTGTAGCTTATTCGGAACACGAGATAGCGAAAGCGGGCGGCTAAACGGATTGTGTTTTTTTCTAGTCGCGTTTCATCACGCCAATAGTAAAGGCCTGCCGGCAACACTGTTTAACTTTCGTTCAAGGATAGCGCGAAAATCTCTCTATGGACATCGGCTCGCGTTAGCCAAAGTCCATTAGGGGTATCAAAAATATAGCATTGAATGGTTCATCTTATCCGTAGTAGTATTATCTTCTTTGATTGTTACCCACAAGATATGAAAATATTAGACAAAGGTTATTTTAGATTAAATTCTAGCTGAAATGGGACCAGCTTTATGGACCTTAACTTTATAATTAATTTAATTTTTAATATAATTTTTTAATATAAATTTATTTTCATTTCTTCCTACTTTCTGTAGTTTTTTTTTTGTTCTTTTGCATTTTAATTATTTTAATTTTATAAGTGTCCTGATTTTATGGTGAATATTTTATTGGGCTGTGAAATCGACAAATAAGATTCAGGTACCTTTTAACTTGTACAATACAGTCAATAACCTGTGATTTTGTTGTGAATTTATGTAAGTTTTTAATTTGTAAAAATTATATTTGATTTGAAATCTATGACATGTAAAACTTCAGCTAAAAACAAAATAAATTTATTTTTTTATTGTTTAAGTTATATGATTTCCTTAATCCATATCCTTACACTGTTAAATACAATGTTTAACAGAACACTGGAATTTATATTCATTTTGTTTTCTGGGAATATTAATTTACATGATATTCCAGAGATACATTTTTTAACTTTACAGAAAGATGGCACTATGTATGCAAATAATCTGGCGCATTCGTCATAGATAAAAATGAATCCCTATTTACCTTGGTTACGGCATCACGCGTGAACGGCTAGACGGATTTCGCTAATTCTTTTTTTTTTTAGTTTGTTATTGTTAGGAGAAGGATCTTATTAAATAAAAAATTAGATATATATAGATAGAATGTTGTGGTTAGGCATTAGAATAATAAACACTGTTTTTAGAATATTTTTTTTATTATTATTTATACCAATTCGAATTCAATATTCATAGTTAAAACAGAATGTCTGTCGGGTCAGCAAGTATTTCATAAAAAGAAGCAATAAAAAAAAACTTTTAAAATATGTTATAGCAACAAAATGTTCTTTTATTTTGAATAGTTTGATTCTTTCTAGGGATACCTATCTTAAGATAAAAACTTAGTTATGAGATTTGTAGGTAAGTAATTTTTTTTAATTACTTTTAAATTAATAAAACCAGCCTGTCTTTAAAAATTGTAAAACTAAAGCTTAAATCTTTTTTATTATTTAATTATTCCGTGTGATTACCTAGAAGTGAAATAAAATATTTAAATAAATATTTTAAAAGTAAAAGAATATATTTTTCTCCAGCTCTTTTAGATACCTAGATGTAAAAAACTTGATCAAAATAAAAAAAGATAAGATAATTTAGATAGTTTTCATATATTTGTAATCCTATTGTAAAAACATTTTTTTTTCTCTTAATCTTACTTTACTTAAGCCAAACCTTAATTATAAAATGGGTTATAAGTAATCCAATGAGCCCTATTTTGTTCTTTCTCAGATTTGTGACTAGTAAAGAGTGATTTGTATACATCAGAAGCCTTGTTATCATCAGCAATGCTATATTTGGAAGTCATTTTTCTTACTTCATCAGGTTTCGTAACCTTTCCAGATGCTATGACATTGCCAATTTTTGATAGTGACACTGAGCCACCTGGTTCTGTTTTAAGCTTCTTAGAAATTTGTTCACTCTTGTTACCCTGACGTTTGGTAACATTAACTGAACTGCTAGTTTCTTCTGAAACCACTGTGGAAGTTGGAGTTTGAGGTTCTACTTTAATTTTTTTGTCCTTGGTTTTTTTATGTTTTGCTTGTCTGATTTCCATTCTCTTTTTCATTAAAGCCAAGTCTTCATCAGTTGTTCCGTTTATAATAACAATGTCATCATCTTCAAATGGTTTGGTACATTTATGACAATTTTTAGTACCAATTTCTTTATAGGCTCTTTCTGAAAATACACATCCACAATTCCATATTGCAACAAATCTAAATTTTCCATTCATTTCTAGACCTAAAACAGGGCAAATGTAAGGCGATGCACGGTTGTCTACTGAACCCTCTTTCTTGTCCTCGTCAATTTTGAACTCTCGATTTTTAGTGAGTTTTAGGTCTTTCACATCTTTTAGACTCTTAATATGTTTAAATTCTACAGGTAATTTGCTGCGATCAAGTAAACCTTCAATTAATGCCATTTTGCTGTAAAGTTTTCCTAGGTGGCATACTACTATCGGTTCTTGGAGAAGTTGTTGTGTGATTGCACAACACTTCCATAATGCAGTAAGTTCAGCATCTTTGTCCTTTTGTTCGGGCTTCTTTTTTACTCTTACCAATTCGTCTCTGCGTGGAATAGTTCCTCCGTCGCAACCCATGATAAATGCTTAAGGTATGCCCTAAAAATTATTGAAATGTTATTGTTAATAATGTTAATTCAAATTCTGTTTTCATGTCACTCCAAAGCTTAAGATTACTGGTTTTAAACAACATTTATCAATCCTAGAACTTACCTTCTCTATTTTATACTCGTAATTAAAGTTTAAATTTTGTATAAACTTTTACTAGAAAAACTAAATATTTTTTATTTTGACACGCGACTGACAGAAGTGTTATACTCTTTGTAACTAGCATGGCCATAGAGCACATGGGCATTGTGAGAAGACCTTTGAGTATATACTTCTAGAGGCAGCCTTGCTGCTTGGCCGGGCGAACAAGCGTGAGATAGAAAACCGGTGTATAACCTTGCTCTGTCGCTTCGCCATTTTGCCTTGAAAATGTTAACACACATTTAGGAAGTTACAAAGTTTTGTTCAGTTAACGAACGTTGAAGAAACGGTAAAACCAAAGACCAAGGGGACTTAGTTTGCAATTTTTGAGTGCAGTAAAAATGTTTTTGACTTTTTAGGGTATTTCGCGTAAATAAGTGCCTTGACAAAAACCAGTTAAACCTACTTTGTCATTTTACTTTTCAATACTTGGACGTCTCCATGAAAACCACTTTTAGACTGCTTATTAACATTTAGAAAGATATCTTGCGGTGTAGAGCATGGAGACTAAAGATAAAAAGGACCCTCTCTTATGGCTGTATAGCTTAAAAAGTGGCCCTAAAATAGTATTAAAGAGGCGCTGGTGTAGCGGTAGGTATGGTGTGAACTTGACCGCAATATATCAGGTGAAGTTTAAAAACGGTCCTCTCAAATACAACGCTATCTTAACTTACTGCAATTTGGGAGCCATTTTTGTAACACAGGGATGGTTCTCCTTATCTTTAGCCTCCATGGTTTAGAGCCAGAATCATTCCTGCAAAGTGCTGGCAGCAGACCCTCCCTTAATGTCCCACCAATTTAAATAAACAAGACAGCAAAAGAAGAGACGATTAACAAGTTAACAATCTAACCATACCATTGCTTTTTGACACTTAAAAATAAACATGAAAATTTCGCAATTTTTATTTTAAAAATTAAAAAAAAGATGGGAAATGAACAATCGCAATTACCAGGTATTGAGATAGATCAGAAAGTTATTGAAGTTTCCGATTTTTGGACTCAGCACAGTGCAAGCATTTTTAGTGTAGAAAATGTTTCTAAGCTCACAGTATTCATGGGAGACGTGTTTATTAACGAATCCTTTTGGACTCCACTTACTCCATTAGAAAAATTCAGTAAGGTATGAGTAAAGGTCATTTTTTTCTTTTAATGTTAAATTGCATAATGGGGAAAAAACCAAACTGTTTGAATACTACGATCAAGGATCCTTCAAGTCAGCTTAATAATATTTCATAGTTATGTTATTTTATTATATTATGTATTTTTTTAGAATCTTATGATCTATCGCCACCCATGTATTATTAAATATATTTCATCCTGGCAAAAGACATCGAAGTTTCACCTTGCTGTGGAAGATGTCACACCATTATCTCACCTTATATCCAAAATGAGTACTTTGGAAATATGTCTGGGATTATATTCAATACTTAAAGCATTATGTTTTTTACATGAGAAAGCTTTGGTGTCACATAACAACATATGTTTAGCTTCAATATTTGTCACAACTGAAGGGAATTGGAAGTTGGGAGGAATGGAATATCTTTGTCGATATAAAGATTTATCAGCTGCATATCTTGTAAAATCAAGACAGCATAGGTATAGTAAAGCAATTGATAGTAATGAAGACAAAAACCTTAAGTATTCTGGTGAAAAAAAAGACTTTATTGATGTTTATGCCTTTTGTGTACTGGTGAGAGAACTTTTAAAGAATAAAAGTGATGGTAAGTATTTTGGTTGCTATCAAGAAAGGACATAGTTGAGTTACCAAACTCTTTACCCACATACACACAAACATTCAAAATCGACATTATTTGGTTGAGTAAAAAAATATCTATAAAATTGAGAAACCATTAAAGTATAAAATTTTTATAGTGTAATATAATTTAAAATTAAACAACACAAAATAAAAAAATTATTAAATAACATGTACAAGGTTTATGATATTTTTTTATTGAAATATTTGACCAGTGAATAAAATGATTTGTTAAAAAATTATCCGACATTGTTTTTCAAATGAGTTATAGTAGAGGCCTTGAGATGAAATGAAGCTGTTGCATAAACAAATAATAATCTATACATCCAGTAGTCATGGTATCAAAAACACAAGAACAGTCTTATTTCTCAGAAATAACATATGAAAAACAATTGTAATATTTTTTAAATCAAACAGGTCCTCTATGTACTCACACAAGTGCCAACGACTTTCTGTGAGCATTATTTCTTAAATCCTTATATCCCTTTTTTAGTTTGGTTTTCTCTTGATATTATAGATCCTATACTGGGTGTTTCTCAGAGGTGGTTCCCCCTGTAAAGTTTTTATTTTTTAAAATAACAAAAATTATTTAAAAAATTGTATCTAGGTATTCAACATAAATATATATGCATTGTTTGACCTATTCAATTATTTTGTATCACTTCCGGTTTGACCAGAAAGGACTAGTACTTTTAAATTTTAAATGTCAGCACTGGTATATTTTCTCCTATTTTGATAGGATTTGACGTTGTGAATACAATGACACCTCATGTGTCATTTTTTGACACTTCTGCTGTACAATATATTTTTTGTTTAAATTTTAATCTAAAGTGCCATGAATATGTTAAAATGGTTAATTTTAATTCAGGTAGTCACGGAAAAATAAATCTGATTGTCTTTTGTTTTTTACGGCTTCTCCAGAAAGAGTTAAATTTTGCAAAATCCCATTTATGGTCATAAGTCATTTTTTTTAAATGAGACGAGGGTGGCTTGTTAGCAAAACAAACTTTTAAGAAATTCGCCGAAATATCATATTTGTGGTTAATATAATAAATATACAAGGGATGTTGATCTGAATGTAATAAATGTAAAAATGTTTGTAGAGATTATAGATAGTAAGCTTCTGTCACATTAGACTTAAGTCTGCAATCTTCCAAATCTCCACTAATAAAACTGAAGCCATTTAGAGGAAATTTCTGTATATTGCATTGAAATAATGTGATGATTCTTATAGATTATCAATCCAGAATATACATATACTGATAAACTTGGGTTAAAGTAATAAGAAAAATAGTCCAATTATTATAGCAAAAAAAAGGTTATTTTTGTAATGAATGTTAACAGATATCTGACTGGGCCATGACTTTCGGAATAACCTGTAGATTACTAAAATCAAAATCCAACCAATTTTTTTTCAGGTAATTTTTTAAAACAATAATTATTAAAAAAAGGGTTTTTTTTTCGTTTTTTTTTTAATACATATAACAAAAAGTACTGGCTACTTTACTCATAAAAGACCGTTTGTAGAAAATTGAAAAACGTACAAAATGGTTTTTGAAAAATCCGATCCGACCATTTTTTATCGAGAAAAGCCGGAAAAACGCTTAAAACAGACCTTTTATCAAAAATTCGTACCTTCATTAATTTTCAATATTAAGAGCTGATTTATTGGGAAATGATAGTCAATAACATATACTTTGAGCTGCCAAAAGATGAAAATTGGCGCATTAATAGTTTTTATTCAATCGCATTATAAACAAATTAGGCCCTTATCTTGCAAGTGCCGTGAATATTAGGCAAATGGTCCGATTTGAATATTTTAAAACGGCTTTTTAAAGTTGAGATTAAAAGCTATAAATGGTATATCTCACATTTTCATATAGGTTTGGAGAACAAAATGCTTGTGAACCAAGCGCTTCGAGCGAAAATTCGCGAGCGAGACGTTCTGAAGCGACCATGGAGGAGGCACCCAGCAGCGAATACGCAGCCCGTCTCCCGCTTCTCCTTCGCTGCTGGGTGCCCCCTCCACGGGGCACTTTAACAAGCCGTTTTAAAAATTCAAAGCGGACCATTTACCTAATATTCACGGCACTTGCAAGATAAGGGCCTAATTTGTTTATAGTGTGATTTAATAAAAACTATTAATGCGTAAATTTTCATCTTTCGGCAGCTCAAAGTATATAATATTGACTATCATTTCCCAGAAAATCAGCTCTTAATATTGAAAATTAACGGAGATACGATTTTTTGAAAAAAGGTCTGTTTTAAGCGTTTTTTCCGCTTTTCTTGGTGGAAAATGGTCGGATCGGGATTTTCCACAAACCATTTTGTAGGTTTTTGAATTCTCTACGGTTTTTTATGAGTAAAGTGCTATAGCCAGTACTTTTTGTTATATTGAAAAAAAAAAACGAAAAAAGGCCCTTTTTTTAATAATTATTGTTTAAAAAGATTACCTAAAAAAAATGGTTGGATTTTTGATTTTAATAATCTACAGGTTATTCCGGAAGTCATGGCGCAATCAGATATCTGTTAACATTAATTACAAAAAAAATCTATAATGATTGGACTACAATGTGTATTTTTTGTTTTTTTGTAGCTATTTTCTTATTTTTTTTTGACAGCATATGAATGTGTATTTTAATTATAAAATATATTATGTTAAAATGTAACTTAACATGAATCAATTTTTAATCTCTTTTAGATGATGTTAGAAATGTATCAGAGTTTAAGGACTTTTGTAATAAAGCTGTTGAAACTCCAGATATTTTGCAAAGGCCAAAAATCACTTCCCTATTGGAACATGAGTTTTTTAAGCATACATTTATTAAAATACACTCTTATCTCATAGAACTGCCACTAAAATCAGACTCAGACAAGACGGATTTTTTTTCCAACTTAAAAGATGAGCTTGAACTGTTAAGTGAAGAAGTTGTTGCTAGTCAGTTAGGAGGGTTATTAGTTTCTAGAATGGTACTTTTAAATAAAACTGCTCAAAATTGTCTGTTACCATATATATTGGTGCCACGGAAAGGTAAGTTAACTTAACCTAACATATTATAATATATCTATAGGGCATAGGGTCATGCAATGAGGACTAAATAGGTACAAATCTGTGGCTTTTCTCATATTAAAAAAAAAATAAAAAAAGCCAACTTGGGTATTTTTTTTCCATAGAATCCAAAAGAATAACCTAATAATTTGTATTAAAACTAAATGTATAATTAGTATAAGGAATAAAACAATTCTTAATCAACACGAAATGCTTCACTTTGAGAAAACATGGACTTTTTGTGTTTTGGCATTTATTGTTACCTTCTTAAGGGTTAAAATTACCTCAGTTAATTTTGTGTCATATCTCTTTTATTTTAAGAAGTCAAATAATTTTCTTAACTATTCTTTCAGATTCTACGAGAAAAAATGCACAAGTTGACTATTTCACATTTTTTTTTTTAATATGAAAAAAAAAACACAAATCTTGTCCTGTTTAATCTCAATTTTCTGCAATTTAAAACTAATTTGGCTTCTTTCCTACCAAATAAAATATAAAAATTTTAAAATGTAAAAATATCTAGGCCTTACTTTTTTAATTACTTTCTAGAGAAAATACCTGTTTTTGTTATAGCGATATCTAAATCTCTTGTTTAATAATTTTAGTCTTTGAAACGTAATTATAAGAACTTTCTGGAAATAATTAAAAAACAGGTTGCTAATATTTTAAAATTTGGTTATTTTTAGAAGGAAATGACAGTCTATTTTCGGAAGAACTTTTTAAAAAATATATGGCTCCAAATTTGCTAAAGATATTTTGTGTGAGAGATGCACAAATAAGAATTCTTTTGTTAGCATATTTTCCACACTTCTTACACTGTTTCTCTAAAAAGGAATTACAGCTTCACATTTTACCAGAAGTAAGTATTGTACTTTTAAGTAAAACAGTAGGTCTATCTTTGGGTGTAAATGTCCATTTACACCCAAAAATGGCGTATTTTTTCCGCTGAACACGCTGAAGTCAAAATTGTGGGTCAAACAGCAAAAAATCGAGAAAAGGTGTAATTTCAGATATTTACGTTTTTTTTTTTAACGTCGATATATTAAAAAGTATAAAAGATACACGAAACTTTACATGACATAGACTATGTATTTTTACGAGACCTTTAATTTAAGTTATATAACCTTTTTGTCTAAATGCAATATTTTTCCAGTTATAATCAAAAAACCGAATTTTCAGGATTTTTTCAAGGTATACCCCTGAAAAAAAAATTGAAAACTAATTTTTTCTTATTTTTGGATTTTTTCTGCAAATTTTGAGTGATTTTGGATTTAAACAAATAAAATAAATGATTTATAATAAAAAAAACCCCTATAATCACATAAATAAAAAAATATATATTTTTTCCTATTTTGGAATGAAATTTTTTGTCAAAATTACATTTTCGTTTAAATCCCCTTTAATATTTATCTTATCAAAAATGTTTTTATAACTTTTTATATAGACAATTTGAAAAGCTCTTTTTTTTGTTTTATGAAATTTTTTGTATTTCTTATACTTTATATAGGTGTAATCCAAACATTCCATGGTAGCAGGTTACCGCTGGTAAATGTACCGTATCCGTTTTTTGGGTTTTTTTGATTTTAAGCTGTTTGACCCCTAATTTTGACTTTAGATTCGTGTTCAGCGGAAAAAAATACGCCAGAAAATCTTAGTTCGACACCCAGCACATACCACTTTGTTTTTGTGGACCGGTGTTATTTAGATAATTACTAATACCAAAAAAAAAATTATACTATCGGAGCAAACACCCAAATGAACAAAAAAGGTTGGTTCATGTTGAAAAGAATTAAAAGTAACTATTGTTCCTGTAGGCCGGATTTTACTAAAGGTAACAAATAAGTTAGAACCAAATGTAAAAATCTTCCAGCATATACCTATTAGAGGCAGTCTTCCCGTTGGCCGTGCGAACAAGTGTGGAAGAAAGTAACCAGAAAAGCAGTATAATCTTTTTATCTCGCTCCGTGTGCCTGATTGGTCGGCGGAAAGGGGTAAGTACCCCGCTCTGCGTGCTGAACGGTGGGCGGAGTACATACCCCTCCCCGCCGACAAATCAGGCACGTGGACCACTTGTTCGCACGGCTGAGCGTCAAGGCTGTCTCCAGTAGGTTAATAGTATCTCAGTTTATTAGTATATTAACTCAAGGGTAATAAACCTAACAAGGAGTGCTCGATCCCATTTAAGCCCATATAAACCAATTTAAATGTCAATTCGGTATTTGTGACGTAATCTGTTTGCCTGTTTGTTTTGTTTACAATTAATATAAAGTCTTAATTTTTTAAAAATTTTATACATTACAGTTCTAATAGTAAGTACATATCCAAAATAGTTTTTAAAAGTTGAATATTTAACAAAAATTAATAAAATAAATCTGCCTTCTGGGCAAAATGGGCAAACGGGTGACGTCCAAACATAACCTATATCTGCGGACAAATAGGTAAAATCGAGCACTCCTTGTTAAGTTTACTACCCTTGATATTAACTATACTAATGATAGGTGGTAAACTTTTTACATAAAAATACTTTTGGTTTATTAAAATGAAAAAAAAGTTCGCCTGCCAGAATGTATTTTTCACGGAATTAAAAAATGTACAAGTTCTTAATAACTAAACGAATATAGACACTAGGAAAATATGTTCAACTTAAGTCAGTGACCAGTTAATTATGTTCTATTTTTTTTATTACCTAAAAATAGAAAGGTATTATTAACCCTGTGACAGTTTCTAAGGAGGCATAATGTAGTACAAAAATTAGTAACTAGAATTGGCATTATCGAATTTCTGGGATTTTTGACGTCTTAACCCATTAAGTACTAGCGTTCCATATATGGAACGCAAATCAAAGCATCATAAAATGGTTAAAAATTGTACTTGCAAAAACCCTTCGTAGGTCGATATTTTCAGGTTGCCGAATATTCTGGTAACGTGTCATATCAGTTTAAACATCGAGTAAACGAAAAGAGTTCTTTAAAAGTTATTTGCTCCGTTCAGCTGTCTGGTGCATACACGAAAATGGCGCGTCGAGATATGTAAGTACATATTTTAATAAGTTTAGAAATATCTAGACTGAAACTAATACCATAATAATAAATTTTGATTTATTTATTTATTTATTTACGTATTGGACATTTACAAGGATTACAAGTATAGATAAATATAATACTAAACACTAATTATCTACTAACTAACTCACTAAAATAACCTTCTTTGCTACAGTTTTAAATGTGCTCAAAGAAATGTCAAAGAAGTCCAACTGATCGTAAAACTTATTAACATTCCTAGCTATTCTATTTATAGCACTGTACAGCAAGTAATACGTGCGACAGTAGGGTACATGTAAAAGGGCTTGACTGCGAGTCTGACGAGTTGGTACTCGAATAGCAAAAGCTTCCAGACTTTTTGGACATCTTATAAAGTTGTTCAGTGATTTGAACGCGAAACAGACATTGTAGTACTCCCTTCTACATGCAAGTGTGGAGAGGTCCAAATATGACATAGTCTGATCATTTGTTAGCTGAATACCATTTCTTAAAAGTATAAAACGTGCAATTTTTATAAATTTATGTTGCACATTCTCGAGCCTATTAATGTATGTTTGATAGTATGGTGACCAGACAATACTTGAACACTCCAGAACAGATCTAA
>JAHBCN010014003.1:0-23459 GCA_019359885.1 Listronotus oregonensis
AAAAGACCCCATATTAATTGGGGCATTTCCTTCGATTTTCACGAGCAAAATTTTGCTTTCCGCGCCACTGCGGTCGATTCCAATAAAAAAGCTAAAGCTTCCAAACGCGTGTTCACTTGATGAAAGTCGAAACGGAAGTCCTTTTCAATATGATGTTTTTAAATATATTCTGTGGGAACAGGTAAATCGATTGCAGCGCTCGCCGTTGTTCGTAAGAATACTGGCAGAAATAGTAACTGCAAATTTTACAAATTTTTAAGTTCTAGTTGGAAATTAGAAAAAAGAAAAAAATGGATAAATGTACGCAGACAAAAGGTGTTGAATTCAAATTTAACGCATAACCGAACAACTTTCGGGTTTCGGGCTTAACCGAACATTTTTCGAATTTAACGTGAAAAAAAAACACTTACTCGTTTCTTGCCGTGTACCGTTTTTTCCTGAAGTTTTTTTTAATGATTAGCGAGGTATAAAAAAATAAAGGTCCTTTTTTATGTGTCTGCAGAACTGAGTTAAGTATGTAGTTTATTGTGATTGTAAATAGAGAAAATGGCTATAAAAGCTCTCAAGTAAGTAAGTATATATTAGTGTTAAATATATTGGGACAGCCCTAGACTCGTGGTTTTGACAGGTGATTTTATACTTATTGGGTCAATTGCCGATTTTTGTCGGAGCCAGCTTGTTTTTAAGTTATGACGCCCCACTGACATAACCTCAAAGTTGCATAAACATTCTCAAAATTCCGCTAATTTTTAACTAGAAATTATTCTGACATTTGTAATGTTATCCAACAGTAATTTACAGTGTTGATCAAGTTTATACAGGGTGTCAAAAAAGTCTGGAATATTGCAAATATCTTCCAAGCCGCTCTTAATTTTTCGACGAAAATTTAGCTGGCAACAAAATTTTTAAAAAAAGGCGTCAGATAAATGTAATTTCACTTTTAAAAGATACGGGGAAACCCAAAAAGTAGTATCAACTTAGGTTTTTTAAAGGGAAAAATCCCTGATATTTTTATGTATTCGAATAGATCTTTTCAAGCCAATTTCAATGGATACAGTTTTATGTTTTATCTGTCAAACTGATCACGCATTTGATTTCTAATTTTGATTTTTAAGTGATCAATGTTTTCCGGCCTATACAGGTACTTATCTGTTAATGTCAGTTGACTTAAATGACATTTTGGTCAAATTTTTAATTACAACAGTAGTCATTTTAATTAGTAGAACGATGGCTTTAACTGAAAAGAGAAAATTGAGATACTTATGATGATTGGACACGGTGATCGCAAGAGATCACAAGCAGAAGTGGGGATTTTTTTTAATTTTATTTATCCGAATCGCCCCGCAATTACTCAATCTTTTTAAGTAAATTGCTTAAGAAATTTAACGAAACGGAAGGTAAATCACAGACCCAAATCGGGCCGACCAAAAAACAGCTTCTGGTGGTGATACGGCAATAGATATTTTACGCATGTTCAAGAGAATCCCACTAATCGCTTGGCCAATATGGATGGATCATAAATGTTTTACCAGTCTGTAAAAAATTTTTTTTGGGGAAGGGGAAAAAACCTTTTTGTCCGTTTAAGATTCTTTTGGGTTTGGGGGAACTTAAGAGGATGTTTTCCCGATAGACGCAGAGTTCTGCGAAATTAGATGGAGAGGTGCAATGCTGAGCATAATTTTTCTCAAAATATTCTCTTTTCTGATGAAGCAGTTTATGCTTCATGGTATTGTCAACAGACATAACTGTAGATATTGGTCTGCAGTCAATCCCCGATGGATGGCCAAGCAACACGCAAAGACCAAAAAAGTGAATGTCGGGGAAGTATCATAGGTCATAATATTATGGACCTTTTTTTATTGCGGGAAATCTTACATCACAACTTTATTTGGAATTATTGCGTGAACATGTCATTCCACAGTTAGAAATCCTATATCCAAATAGAAGAGACATTTGGTTCCAACAAGATGGTGCTCCCGCACTTTTTGGGGTTTTCAGGTGCCAGTTCCGAACCCCAAAATTTTCCCCAAAACGGTGGATAGGAGAGGGGCGCTATTGAATGGCCGCCAGGTTCCGGATTTAAATCCTTTGGGCTTTTATTTTGGGGGGGGTTTAAAAAAAAGTTTATAAAGATAGGGCCCGGGGAAAAAAATTTATCACTTAAAAATAAAAATTAGAAATCAAATGCGTGGAATACTTTTGATAACCTGTTACGAGAATTTAGGACAGGCTTGGATATTGTCTAGCTAAAATAGAAGTTAACATTTGATAAAGTAGTGTAATCTAATTGTTTCTGCAAGACGTGTTCCCCCCCTTTTTAAAAATTTTGTTTGGAATTATTTTTTTTTTTCGTTTATTAAAATTGTCGTTTTAAAGAAATAAAAAAAACCCGTTAAAGTTGAAACATCTACATAATTTACTTTGTTTTTATGTTCCTATTTAAAATTAGCTCTCAATGCTTTGTAGAAATTATATTTTTCGAAAAAATTTTTTAAAAAATATAATTGATCAGTTTGACAGATAAACAAATAAAACTGTATACCGTTGAAATTGGCTTGAAAAGATCTATTCGAATACATAAAAATATACAGGGGTTTCCATTTAAAAAAAAACCCCCGTTGATACTACTTTTTTTGGTTTCCCCCCATACTTTGGGGAAAAAAAAATTACATTTATCTGACGCCTTTTTTAAAATTGTGTTGCCAGCTAAAGTTTCGTCGAAAAATTAAGAGCGGCTTGGAAGATATTTACAATATTCCAGACTTTTTTGACACCCTGTATATATTTATTTACGAAAAATAAAGATATTTTATAAATAATCTTACACCTGTTTCACAGCTTTCGAGCATGATTTTACGCAGCCGTCAGATGTCGTTTTTATCGCGCACCGTGCCAATGTTGATGTGGCGGACCTATGTTTTGTTTGCGTAAATAAATACCTAATATGCGCAACCTTTGAAAGTCCTTAAGGACAGCTTCGATTTTAATGATATTTTTTTAACCCTTTAATTTTTTATACCAAAAATCAAAAAATGTAAAAATATATAGGGAGTCTTATTTTAAAATTAGAAGTTGAGGTCCTTTTTAGGTGAAACCGAAAGTAATTAAAAGTCACATGACTAGTCTTTTTCTTCTTTTTCTTCCCTGGGAGTCGTCCTGATTTACTACTGCAGGCAGCGCAGTCTCTTGAGTTTTTTGTGCCTAATCTCAATCTCTCACAATTTTTTATACCAAGCTTTTCATGAGTCTTGTTCCTTGTAAAGTCTGTATAACTTCAAGACTGGTTGGTTGATATATTCCTGTAGGCTCATCTTCGGTTTTGTGATTAAACGTTTCACATTCACACAGAATATGGTCCGCTGTTTCTTTCCCCTTGTCGCACATTCTTCTACTTTGGTCCCCATTGTATGAGCCTATCTTGTGGAGGCGTCCTCTAAGGTTATCGTGCCCTGTTAGTAGCCTTACCGATATGCGAAGCCTTTTCTACTTTTATCGAAGTGTGTAAGCAACTATCAACCGTAAGCCGTCAGAAAGAGTACTTCGACCTCGGACTCACCTTTGATAATGCCTGCCGCAGTAGTAGACGAAACGTCAGATAGAGATACCAAGAGACCACTGCAGAAAAGCCCGGTAAACCCATATAATGTACCTTTTCTACTTTGTCTGAGTAGTTCTTTTTTCGTTCTTTTGAATGGGCCCCCATGAAGCATTTATCATGTCTTATCCTTCTGATACCTTCCCAGTATTTCTCGTGTTTGTTTCGAATCCATTACCTTGTTTATCCTCGTGCTGTGGTTTTAGTCACTCCAAGAGCAGGTTCTGGTCCAACGTATGGTGTGAATGATCCCTGCCTCGCAAGCTCATTTAATTTTTCGTTGCCTTCTATTCCCGAATGTCCTGGTACCAACAGCAGGGTTTACCCTGTTGCGTTTTCCCAGGACTTGCAGTTCTTTTTGGTATTCCCATGTCAGCTTGGACGTTACCTTGGGGTTTACTAGTGCCCCTAGTGACGCTTGGCTGTCTGTTATTATGCAGATCCGCTTGTTTTTATAAGATCTCCTGTTATTTTTTTGAACAGTGCAGTAAAGCACATTATATCCGTTTAAAATACTGAACTGTGTTTTCGTGAAAGTGATTTCCTCTTTTTTCCCCCCAAATTGACAAATAATAATGAAAAATTTTAATATCGTACATTCCAAATAATTTGTTGATTTCTTTTTTACCTACTACCGGGGAAACCCTCAATAAACTTTTAAAATGAAAGCTGGGGTTAAAATTTCCTTTTTTTCTTTTGTCCCCACTTTTTGGGGAATTTTGGGGGTTTTTAAATGCAATTTGCAGGTGTTCAATATAAATCAGAGTCTTTTCATGTTAGTTCGTTAGTCGATATATTGTTTCTCTGAAGGTTCTAGACAATGTTGTAAGTTGAATAAAAACTTCTTCTCGGACATTCATTGTCTTTATTTATTTTTTTTACAACGTTTCGAACAATAAGTATCTCGGATTATTTTTTTCAAATCAATACTAAATATCCAATCCTATGACTACGCCTTATACAGGGTGTTACAAAATGTTGTGAGGAAAATTTAAGGGCAGATTCTACATCTAAAAATATGAAAAAAAGTTCATATAATCATGGGTCCGGAAATGCTTTGTTTTTATGATACGGGGTGTTTAAAGATTTTCGCCTTTTAAAGTTTATTTCACATTTCTCGAAAACCCGTGAAGATATTAAGATAAGTTGTGTTACACGCAAATGTATCATTATAGGTCACATTTACGTGTACAAAATTATTTTCAAAGGAACTTACATCAGTGGCGTTCATGCCGATAAGTTCATATTTTTAGCGAAGAAAACTGTACGCCACTGATTTTCCCAAAAATTAGTATTGCTTTCTTAAAGCCAGTTTGATTCTGCTTAAAAAGTACCTCTTGGACTTTTTTGTCTCGACTCACCGGTTTCCAAATAAATAGTTATTTTCCTAACAAGTGCGCAAAGTGATACTTTTCCGTTTCGCGTCGTTCGGGCAAGCAGTCAAGTGCGGAAAAGTCACTTTGCGCAAGCGTTAGGAACAAAATTTTTTTCCCACGAGCGTCAGATAATACCAATATTAAAGCAATGATTATTTTTTAAATTATGTTTAAACTGAAAGGGAAATACTACAACATATTTATAAATGGGAATTATTTGTTGATAACATTTAAAAAAAAAACAAAAAAAGAAAACCAAAGGTTATTTAGGGGGAAATTATTGTAAATTTTTGGCAATATTTTATTCGACATATCCTTTTTTTGATTTGTGGATTCATCAATTAGCTCTCAGCCACAGCCGTTTATTTCCAGCCCCCAAGTCGCTTGAATTGTTAATTCCCTTTTCCAGAATCCGCTTACATAGTCGCAGAGGATTTGACGAAAACTATGTCCAGTGTACTCTTCTGGATTTTTTAATTTTAGGTATGCAGCAATTTCTGAAGGCATTTTACCTATTGAATTTATTCCCCCATTGCGTACTGCATGCCCCCTTTTTTATACTGGAAAAAAAAAACGTCTGTGTGGGGTATGTGGTTTTCGCAAATTTGCATGTTTACGGTACAATTGCAGATAAAGTCCTTATTTTTTTCATGGACACTACAAAGATTCTGGAAGTGTTATTTTTACTGTCAGGAATTTTCACCACTATCAAATTTTCCCTTATCCCGTATGTCATCAATCATTATTTTTGTAAATTCATCTCTCCAAAAAGCACCATATGCAAGTGTGATACATCGTTGAATAGGCATTCAATAAGAAACTCAAAACTAAAAAAACCCAATATGGCGCCCCAAAAAAAAAATAAAGTTGATGATGGTCGTAAAAAAAAATTAAACTTGAATGAAAAACCCAAAAACACTAATTTTTAGGGGAAAAAAAATGGCTATTAAATGTGTTATTAATTTTAAAATCGGTTAATAAATAAGGTTAAAAAAAAAAGATAAATTTTTTGAAAATTTTTTTTTTTTCCCTATATCTCTGGAACTATTCGGAAAAATTACACATTTTAAACGGCATTTTGTGGGGAAAGTTTGCGAATTTTTACCAAAAAACCAACCTGTATTTTTTAGGTTTAAGATATGCATACACTCAATTTGTTACACCCTTAATAATATTTAAAAAGGAAGCTGCTGCCCAATAACTAAACATTCTTTTTTAACGTGCCCGGGTTTTTTTTCGTATTCAGTAAATTTTTAGAAAAATAATGTTGTATATGACCTAAACACTGTTGACCTAAACAACGTTACTTTCATTAAAATTGGAAATACAAAAAAATGTACGGTTATTTTTTAAAAATGAAAAAAATCCATTATTACGTTTAGCTAACAATAATATAGGTATAAAATTTTTTTTAAAGTTTTTCGCTGTTTAAAAAGTCCATTATAATTATAACAGGTTTCGCTGACAACTACAAAAAAACAACATAAAAATCTTAACGTTTTTTAAAAAAAAATATCTTGCTGAACTTTTTAAAAATCTGTTAAATAAAAAAAATAAAATTTTTCATTATAGAAGAATTAACAAGTTCTACTTTCTTGGAAAAGAAACAGTCTTTTCTCAATTTCTAACGAAAAAAAAAATCAGTTCAGCTTTTTTTCTTGACAGTCATTCGAGGCCCAACCAACGGGATTATTTTTTTAAGAAGGCTTTCGCCAACTCTGGCAACTGGTCTTCCTCTGACATTTTCTAAAAAAAAAAAATAAACATTCGAAATGCTAAAATTAAAATATTAAGCAACACATTTTTCTGTAATAAGTAAATGGTGGTATATCAGATTTCTATACCAACATACAGATAAATAAAAAAAAATATAAATAAAATGCATGTTAAAATTTAATTTAAAAGTAAATTAACTCCTATACATACATACATACAGGGGCGACAAAATACAAGACAAAGTATTTTAAATAAAATTTAAATTTTAAAAAAACTGTTTCTCAAATCGTATACTAGGTTTTACTAGGTCTCTAAACATTTAACAAAAAAGGTAAAGATACTTAGGCATACAATATATAAAAAAGATAGATAATATGTATTATTATTATAAATTTAATTTGTAAGAATTTTTTTTTAAACAGGTGCAGTTTGGGGTACCTATAGGCTACAGGGAGTCAAAGTTTTAAAATAATATTCTTAACTAATACTAACTAACTAACTAACTAATTTCATTTACCCATATTCCTACCTGGCAAGTTTTAAAAATTAACGCCGAATCCCTTTCAATTCCATTTAAGATTTTTAAATAGTTAAATAAGAAATTTTTTTTTTAAAAATTATGCCTAAAAATATACAATTTATTAGACATGTAGGGGGGGTATATGTATATTGTATATATTGTTTGTTAGGTATACTGAATTTTTTCACACTCTGTACTCATATTCTGTAGCCTGTAAAATATTAATGGTTTATACAATGTACTTAGTGTTTTTTAAACAGTTAATATCTAACATTTTTTTATAAACATGTTTAGTTACGAAACAAAAGCGTATCTCCCATAGGTTAGTTTATTTAAATAAAATGCCCGTTTTGGGGACAATTTAGATCTTGGGCCCTTGGTTTTGGACAACAGTTTTATAAAAAAATGGGTAAAACACCCAGGCTTGGGTAACACTATCACATCCCCCCGTTGTAAAATGTCTTCAACTCCCCTTAAATCGTACAAACACCCAAAAAAAAAACACTGCAACGGCTGAAACAGTGGATTAAATTTCGCTATACCCCTTTACCTTGATCTATAATCACAAGAATGACCGGGCAAACCAAGCACCGCCAGTTTCCCGGGGCCAATCGGGTACATCCTAGGTGGACTTTCAGAAATGAAAATTTCCCAATTTTTAAAAAATTTTATATTTAGATTATATTGCAAATATATTCTCAAATTGAGCAATCCCAAAAGCTTCAAATTGAACATACAGGACGCGTTCTTTAAAAGATATGTCATTTTAATTGTAAATGACCAGTTTTTTTTTTAAAAATAACTGAAAAACAAAGTAAAATTATATGTTATTTTTTAAATGAAGAACAAAGAAGTTCAAACCAAAATCATGAAAGTCTTACTTTAGACTGTATTTTTAAAGTGAAAATATATTCTGGGATATGAAATAAATTAATCATTTTGAAATATTTCTTTTAAGGTGGCTTTCTTCAAATAAGAATCGGTAATCTCAATTTAAATAAATATAAACAAAAATATTTAAAAACTCTATTTTATAATATGTTTTTTTTGTGCGGAAAGGGAAAATTTTTGAAACTCCCGGATATCCCCTTTAATTTTTATAATAATAATTTGTTTTTAGCGCTAATGGATTTTGGGATGAGCATGAAAAATCGTAAAATTTAATTAACTTAGAAAATTTTTATAAACAAAGAACAAATTTTAAATAATTTTTATGACGTCTCTCCAAAAACTCTAGAAAGGACTCCAAAAAGGCAAATAAAATTTTAGGGGGTTTTTAAACAATTATCCAGTTTTCAATGAAGACGGAGGTACGAAAAAAAATAGGTAATTAACAATAGGCTAGCTTTTAGAAAAATGCATTTAATTTTTTTTCAACGGGATTTTCTTTCTACAACTGTTGAAATGACACCATAATTTTTTAAATCAATATTTAGTGCCTTAAAAAAATTCATTTACATGCAATACTCACTAGTAAAGTGGGCGAGCTGGTGTAGTGGCGTACCAGACTCTCAGCCGTGAAGACACGGGTTCGATTCCCGCATTGTCCATTGGACTTTTTCATAGCTCGTCACCTCACAGAAGGCAATGGCAAATCACTGTGTAGTGTTTCTGCCTAGTAAACCCTCTTACATGTGCTTCGGAAGGCACGTTAAGCCGGTGGTCCCGCATATCTGTGTAAGTTGGTACGCAACACGGATATGTGCGAGAGGGCGCCTACACTCTGTATAGAGTATGGCACCTTAAGAAGAAGACTCACTATTGAGGCGGCGCACAGTGATCTGGCTATACTTCTTGTATCGTTTATTCAGACCGAGTCTGACACCGTTTTCCTCTGCGACTTTTTTTTGGTTTTGGGGCGTTTTCCCTCTAACTTTTCCAAAACATGACGTTTTCACGACATGTTTAAATTTTATAGATACTGTTTTTTTTCAAATAGTTCAATAATTGTACGTAACACGCAAAAATAAATTTCTCTGACATGAAGTATGGGCCAATCAAAATGTCTGACGCTTCAAACATGGCGGGAAAACGACTATGAGAAATTTTATAGATAACCAGCTGATTTTTTCAGTATCGTTTGTTTGAAAATAGTAAAGACAGCTTCTCATACTGCCTGACGATGAAAATGGGCCGATTTTCCAGTCTGACCCGTCAAAGTTGACGGTTCTACGAAATAAAAAAAAATATACATAACCGTCAGACATTGATATATTTTATGTAGAAAGGTATTTCTTATTAAGTAATAAACGTCTCTGACAAATATATTGGATCGTAACGGGAGTCTGACGAAGAAATGTAATTTTCCTACGAAGAATTCTATATCCAACTTTTGCCTTATTATTCAATAAACTAATAATAATTCTACTTTTTTACAATATAATAAATATAAAGGTCAGTATTAAAGGAATGTATGAATAATTATTATAGATTTAAATAAATTAATTCAAATTTTATTTATAAAAATATTAATTATCAAAAATAAAAAATTCCGAATTATTTATCATTTTAATTTTTACTTTCCATATCGCTGAAATCTTCATCACTCTCAATTTCAACTTCACTCCCCGAGTCTGAATTTTTATCAGAATCTGAAAATATAATAACGCTTAATAAAATTGTTTCTTGGCCAATTAGACTTGATTTTTTCAAACATAATTAAGCTTAAAAGAAACTAAAAATTTGATCAACCGTTTTTTGAAAAGATTGATAATCGTAATAAGCTCAAATTTTTGAATTTTCCTACAAATTTTCTAAAAATTGCCCTAATCAAAAAAAAAAAAAAAAAATATTTTTATTAGTTTTTCATTTTTCTTTTAATTTAACAATTTTTTGACCCTGCATTAAAACGTTAAATTTATGTATTTAAAAATATACAATTTGTAGGTTAAAAATTTTTGTTTTAATAGTTACAAAATTTTAAGTTGCTTTATAAATGTAGCTGAACTTTTTGACGAGAAAGCTTTTTGCCAATTCATTAGCAACGATTTGTTGAATATTAAATATTTATCTATTTTTTTTTTTAATGGAATGAAGTAGAATCGAAATAAATTGTAAAAAATTGAGAAAATTATCGCATTGGAAAAAATGTATGTTTGCAATCTAAGGTTTTACATACTTTATTTGGCAAAAATTGACCAAAATTTTATAAAAATAGTAATTTTTATTTGAACGATTACTAATATAGTTAGTAATAAACATAAGTAGTACCGTACCTGCAGTATTTATGCTGATTGAATCAATCCGCTGTCACTAGTATCGAAAGGTCGCCAAAATGCCATATGTTTTCAAATTACTAACCAAAACACTAATTCAATAAAATATTTTTCAAAATATATTCACTAGAAATAATTACCCAGATGTTACCACACTGCGAGGTAAAAATTAAATATATTTTAAAATAAATCTGCTATCCCCTCTAGAAAATAAAATATCTCACCAATCAGAATATGCCAGTGACCATTCACAAATACTTTTTGGATTTAAATTTCCTGAACTTGATATTTTGATACATTATAAATTAAATATGAATGATTTATCATTGCTTTCCGACATTACAAAATTTATTTTTTAATGATTAAAACACATAATTGTGGAATTATGAGGATAGATTTCAAGGTTCGAACAATTTTATATCTCGCATCAGACTGAAAAATGGGAAAGATAGTTTTGTCAGACAATTTAAAAATTAAATTTTATTCACATTTGTTAAGCTGTGGTGAAAAATTCAGCTGGTTATTACTAAAAATAACTATAACATGTTCTACGAATGCAATACCCTAACACAGCTAGAAAACTTAATTCAAAAAATCAGTTATCTAGTATTTTTATGTAAAATGCCCCATTTTCAATGTCAGAGAATTTGTGCATTGTACTTTTCATTTAATTTAAAAACCAAAAATCACTAAAAAAAATTGTTATGTATAATTTTTTTTATTTCATAGAACCGTCAACTTTGACGGGTCAGACTCAAAAATCGGCCCATCGTCAGGCAGTATGTGAAGCTGTCTTTACTATTTTCAAACAAACGCTACTAAAAAAATCAGCTGGTTATCTATAAAATTTCCCATGGTCGTTTTTCAGCCATGTTTGAAGCGGCAGACATTTTGATTGGCCCATACTTCATGTCAGAGTAATTTATTTTCGCGTGTTACGTAAAATTATTATACTATAAAAAAACAGTATCTATAAAATTTAAACATGTCGTAAAAAAGTCATGTTTTGGAAAAGTTAGAGGGAAAACGCCCCAAAACCAAAAAAGTCGCAGAGGAAAACGGTGTCAGACTCGGTCTGAATAAGCGATACAAGAAGTTTGAAGATGTTATCTATCAAGACAATTTTTGCCGACGGTCACCCTAACTACTAGGTCAAAAAGCGGTCATACGTCATTTTGTCATTAATAAAGAAATTTTTAAGACACATGAATGGGTAACAGACGGCAACGCCATCTACTGACCAAAGGGCGAAGCATACTCCTCTCAACTTACCTTTGACTAGCTTGTCTGATGAGATCTGATATAGATCGAAACCGGTCACAAGATGTCGTTAGGTGAAATCTCTACAAAGTTAGTTAAAAAATTAACTACACTATTGTTAAATTTTTAAGAATTTTGTTATTTTGTTTTCGCTATTTGTTTTCTTTAACTTTTTGCTTACAAATTATATTTTTTAATATTTATACTGCGCAAGTGCAAATACCTAAGGGATATGACATATGTCGAGAGCCAAATATATTTAACATCAATGAAATTTCATTTCAGTTTGTTGTTTATAAAAAGCTAACTGTTAATTAAAAATTAATTCAGCTTTTTGAAATTTTTAAAGTTAGTAATGGCAGTCCAGCTAGATATTTTTAATGAGTATTGATGTATTTAAAAAATAAACAAATGTAGGAAATGCTTGGTGGCAATAATAACGCACCGGACAACATTTCTTACATAGAGTTTACCTCTGTTGTCTTCATGGGCGGGTCATGGCGGGTAAATATATAATTTATATTTACTCATTAAGCCTTGAGACATCATACTTTTATAGTATCAAGCCGGACCAAGGTGGACTTTAAAAGATCTAGTCCATGAAACTAGCAGGGACTACTCATACGGCTTAAAAGCTCAGTCCTTACCCTACATGCAGATATCTTTAGTTTTCTTCACGAAGAATTTTTGCTGTACTTATATTTTTTTTACTTTTTTTCTTTAGGCTTATGGTAATTAAGCACCAAAATTAAACTAAATTAACCCTCTATAACTTAAAAAAAAATCTAGGAATTAAGTTTTAATGCGTTCAATCCCTGGGATCATTTAGGGGTTCAATTAGCATCGGTTAAGGATGATATCAGGATGTCGGATTTGACCACTTACGACCTAGCCCCAGATCACTGTGCGGCTTACTAACCCCGAAACGGGCGCGCGGAGCCCTGTTTTTAGCAAAAAACTAAAATTATAAATACTTAAGCTGTCTAGTTTTTGAGTTATCATTAAAAAACAAAATGGCTCCTTTTTTTGTTTTTTTGTTAATAACAATTGCATTATTTGCAGAAAAAAATCGACATGACACATTTCACATAATTGCAACCCGCGTCGAATAAGTCATCGCTCATATTTTTTGTACCCTTCTAACCATATTTTGCAGAAAACTCACTTCTTGACTAAACTTATATTATAACTAATCTAAAAAGGTGCCATCGTGAACACTGAACCACACTGTAAAATACATAATTTTAACAAACATGTACCTAACTAAAAAAAATATTTGCTTGAAATAATTATGACCTTCAACTCAAAATAATTTCAACTTACCAGCAGTTAATTCCCAAATACCATTGTATTTTTATGACCTCGACAGTGGTCTTGCTATTCGGAGTCCAATGCCGGCAGATCATGTTTTATGTTCTTGATACCATTTGTGGAAAACTGCCTTTAATCATGTTTCTTAAGTTGTTTTATATTGGTTAATTAAAAAAAAATATTATCGTTTTAGACTGTGTTATTATTGTCGTCAGGTAGTTTCATTTTTAAATAATTTAATTTCTTTTTGCTATTTTTTAAAAGAACCAAATAAATGAATAATCCATTAGAAAAAGAATCTTTTTATTTGTTTTAACCAGAACATATTTTATCCAAAGCGGTAATTGCAATTTAAGCTTAATGACTCATTAATTACACTGGTCAACAAAAAAAAATTGCCGTGGTTTTCTACTGTATTCTTTTCATGCCTTGGTATAAGATTATTTCAAATAAGTATGTTGAAAATAATTAAAACATCAATTTTCTTAGGAAAACACGTTTGTTTAAAAAATAATTAATTAAGTTTTGGATACAATCAATTGTTAAAAAAATTTCTAAGTTTAACGGAAAATAAAATACACTTTGTATTAAATTCCACTATATTTGAAACTTATGAGAAATATATTTATTTTTTTGCGACTTGTTTCTCTAACACGGTAGCTTTTTAAGACTTCATGTATAGTGGAATTTAATACAAAGTATATTTTATTTTCCGTTTAAATTATATTTATTTGAATTCCTGCAAGTGTCGGCAAAATAAGTTTAATTCTCTAAGTACTTTCTTAATCTTTTTGCTTGTATTTTATAACTGTATGGAGGATAATCTCGTTTTAATGTCTAACAAGAGTGAGCGAGCATTCTCGATGGGTATTTTCCTTGGTGTCTTTTTTCTGTCGTCGTAATGTCTTGATAAAACCTTAATCCATGCATGTCACTTATAGCACCTAAGGTTTCTGAAAAAAAAATCTAACAATAAATGAAAGTCAGGGAAATGAATCTTTAGAGATATATAGATCCCGGAACTTTTTAATTTTTAAAAAGTTTAGACACCCATTTCCTTATACTTTGCTGAATTTCTATTTCCCAATTTTTTTTCTTTAATAAAGAAAGTCGTGCATTCTTTGGTTCTGTTTTTAATTTTAAAATAAAATTAAAACTTTATTTTTACCTTATTTATATCCGACCCTAGAAAGATTTCTTCTTTTAATTAGGCTTTGCTCAATCTACGACACATAGTTTTCAAATACACAAAACTTTGTCTATTCATTGCTTTAACGAAATTTTTCATGAGGCCTAATTTGATGTGTAAAGCCGGTGAAATTATATTATTGGGATCTACTAACCTTTATTTTAAATAGTTATTTACATAACAAGATGCGAAAGTTTACTTTCAGGTGTAAGGTGGTTTCTGAATGGCCGAGATGAAGCCGAGGCCATTCAAAAACCTCCAAACACCCGAAAGGACTTTCGCATCGGGTGATGTATCAAATTCTTTCTACTACTATCACGTATAAGATTAATTTTATATTTTTATAGTTTATTAAAATAAAGGTTAAAAGCTCGTATTACCTGTGAAAAAAATCCATTGCAACGATTTAAATACATTGTTACTTATCTGTCATTATACAGTCTGATAGATTATCAATTTTGGTTAATAAAACATAGGTATTTAGCTGTTAAATGTAAAGAGTAGTATTGAAGCAGCAGCTAAAATTGCTTGTACTTCACTTCTACCGGACAAATCGAAGTTGAGGTACACCCATTACCTATTTGGCGACATTCATCGTTTTCTCGTTGACTCTTCAGTGTGATAACTAAGATTCTTTAACGAAATTAAATAAGAATTAAAATTTACTTACCTGTTATAGGGTTAAAAACTAGAAAATGTTTAATTACCTTTTGGCAGGGCTGGGTAGGAATCGAATCCTTTTGGAATCAAATCCTGGAATCGATTACTTTTAAAAAATAGGATTCGTGATCCGGATTCGTTATATAATTTTAAGATGATCGGGTATCGATTCCTTTTTGGAAGGATCCGATTCCAAAAAGGAATAGATTGCTTATATTTCTAATTTAAGACAAATGCGAAATCCGCCAATTTGAATACGCCCTTTCAAATTTATAATTATTCACCTAAGATTTTTAATTTACAACCTAGCCCCGAAATCCCCCATTTTAAATCTTTCATTTTACGTTTCTAAATTCTTACCTAAGATTCTTAATCAGCATCACATTGATTTTCGGAAATTAAGCTAAAGAATTTCCAAACATCTGCCTATTAAGATCTTGAAATAAGGAAACACATCTAACATGTCGTTTTTAACTAAAATATGTTGTTTTTTAAGTCCGGAGAAACAACATTTAAATGAAACATTTTTTTCGTAGGCATAGAGTGTAATATCCAAACACGGGCATACATTTTACTTGCATTTATGTTAAAAGTGCTGATTGCTTGATCTTCATAATTTTTGTTATCCTTGAGATTACCCTAAGAGTCTTTTAAATGGATATTTAATTATTTCTATTCAGGGAGTGATCCAAAAATGAATTTAAAATTTTTATACATTTTTATATTCCGTAAACAGAGAAATTATTAAACGGTACTGGTGAAACTTCCTGTTAAATTACAATAAGATGTCCCATTTATAAGTCGCTTGAAGTTATTTTAAAAATCACATTTATTATCCTTATGAAAATCTAGCATCGCAAGTTTTGAAATACAGTTAAAAAAATTGTTTCATTTAAGGGTAGTTTCTTGTTGACCGCAGAAATAACATATTAAAATTTAAAGAGTATTTACTAAAAACCAATTTGGCTAAGAGATACTGCACTTCAAAATAAGGCTAAAATTATATATCGCGGCTCGGGCTCCGTGTTAAAATCTTTGACACGGATTATGTAGTATCATTCGTATCGTAGTTATCATTTGTAAGTATAAAAACTAAAGATGATCTGTATTGATAAATTGAAATCGATTCCCTGAATTCGATTCCTTTTATCCTTAAAAAAGAAATCGTGATTCGTATTGGTAATTCGATTCCTTTACGAGGATCCGGATCCGTGAATCGATTCCTTTATTGAAAGATCCGTCCCAGCTCTGCGCTTTGGGTTTTATATTGCTTGATTGTTTAAAGCAAGGGTGCACAAACTTGTCTTGGGTAGACCTCCTGGTTACATATTATTATTTTTTGTAAATTCATTAACTTTAAATATGTTTTTGACTTCTTATATAGTGCTACCCATTTTGAAAGATTTAAGTTTATGGACCCCTTTCAGGTCGTAGTTGACCCCTGGGGGTCGATATAGACCACTTTGGGTATTATTAGTTTAAAGAAATCTGAAATTAAAAATAAAAACCACCTACAAAAAGGCAATCCACCAATACGCTGTTGTCAGCTCCTCAAAACCTTACCAATGCGCTAATAACGTTTTTGTTACCTTGACAATTAAAAACCTAAAATGTGTTAATGCGTAATACAAAAATATTAACAAAACATTTTTTATGTTTTTTCTTTAATGCTTTAACCTGAAATTTTAAAATAAAATTTCAATTCTCTACAACATTCACTCATACAATTTTGCTCTATTTTTAAAAATAAAAGTACTTTACTCTTAGTCATTTATCATATTTTTAGTGTTAACTCGCCCTGTTTATTACCGATTGGAGTAGAAGTTATATTTCATAGTTTGCGACCAGTTTTTCCATTATGTCGATTTAAAATTTAAATATTTTGGTCCATTTGGTCTTGTGACACCTGTCATGGGACACACTGTATATTATATTCAGTATTTATCGTCCCTTTCAATCATAAATTAGCTGTAAATTAGATGGTCATCTCAAGTCCCTTCACTGCTATTTTATTAATGAAGGGCCAATTTCTTCGACACAGAAGGGCATCAGTAAAAGAGGCCATTAAAGAAACCAGATTGGGTCTACACCAAATTACTTTTTGTGCGACAGAAACTCCGTTAATGAAAAAACGGTCAAAATGGATAAAAGTTCGGGTTTGCGGTAAATGGCCTTAAAAATTTATTTCATACAACTAAATCTAAGTTTATAAAACTTTCAATATTTTATTAATCTATAGATCATTTTCTATGCGAAAATAAACTGGGTAATAAGGAACAAATTCGTAAAAGTAGTTTTATGACTAATAATGGTTAGGGTTTTTAATTTTTGCGATCGAGATCCCGTTTTGAAATCCTGGGATTAAAGAGCAAATCCCGGTATCCCAGGATACCGAGATTGACCCCAATAATAGGTTTATTAAAAATCTAACATAAGCAAAAGCAAATAAAAACCACAAAAACAAAAAAACATTTTTATACAGTTACGTATTATAGAATAGAAAAGTAAAAAACTAAGCCACACTTTAAACTTTTTAAAAAAGCAAAAACAAATTCTTTTTACTAAAGTCCTTAGTACTAACGTACTCTGGTTGTCTTAAGTGTGGTAAAAGGAAGTTTATTCACACGGGACTAAAATATTTAAAGATTTAAATGAGAAGGGAAAACATGTGCGGGTAGCAAGTTCCATATTCTGGACACTCTAGGGATGAAGGCACAAACAAAGTAGGTGGGTACGACAGTGGGCAAGAAAAGAAACCCTTCTTGTAAGCGTGGGATCATTCGTAAGACGAACAACTCTTCTTTGAATGGAAAAGAATACTAAGAGTTGCAGGAGACACAGTTCCCCAGACATGAGAACAATATTCTAAAGAGGGTCTGATCTGGGATGCATACTGAGTATATGTACAGATTAGAAGGAGAGAAATGTATCTAAAATAAGACACTTGAGCGCAATCTAAGTTTGGTCGCAAATGTGATTGCCGAAGAAAAGGCTCTTTTAGCTTCCACACTTATAGGTGGTACTGTCAGTAGATATTTGTAACACTAAATATAAACTTTTTAAAACTTAACTACAGTATGCTCATTAAGAGATATTTCTTTTTTAATGACCTTAAGAGAATTAAGACGTATCATTAGTTAAAAATTGCCGATACAGAAAAGGTAATGTTATTTTAAACGAAAACGATTAAATTTTATTTGTAAAAATCGGAATATTTGGGATTTTTAAAATTGCCGTACCCCTATACCGGAATTTTCGGGAATGAAAACAATCTGTGATCCTGAAATTTCGGGATCCCGGGATCCCGGACTTTAAACCTTAGTTATACAGAATATTAAAAAATTAGGTTCCACTGTTGTCATCTTGTAAATTGAAAGAAATGAAATTTGGAATTAATATATCATAATATGCCCTAATACGATTTATTATTATTTTTTGTAATGTAATTATTGAATGGTAAAGAATTTTATTTGTTGTGAAGTAAGTTTTGGGTAAAGACATTTTTTTATTTAGTCTAAGACACAGTGGCGGTTTGTCCATAAGGGCAAAACGCTGTTTATTATCCCAAGACTGTAAATAACCAATAAATCAAAAATAATGTTTTTTATTGCATCAAATAATCCAAAAAATAAATGAATATCTTAATTTTAACTTTATTAATTTTCCGTTGCCAGTTGCCTGACACCCAGTCTAAGTCGCGCAAATTCGCGCCATGTATTCCTTACCGACGTTTTACATGGCAGGAATTTTTTTCGCCGTGATCATCCACCTGAACCTGCAGCCGCTGCGTTGTCCTATTTCCCCACTGGCTATGTCAGACGGGATTTAACAAGCGAGAGGGCGATATATCTTTCCGCCATCTCCCAGTACGATTTGATTCGTTGCATAGGTTATTGTTTTATTTATTGCTGCCTTGCTTTTGCGTGTTTTAATAATAGAATAAGGAATTGCAAATATTGTATGAATTTTTAAACGGTGAGTTTTCCGGCCTTTTTCCTGTTGAGAAAGTACGTATAAAATCGTTTGGTAGACCTATTTAGTCTAGGAGGAATCGACGCATGAGTACCGAAAACTATTCCACCTCAATTTTTTTATACGATCCTCTTTTAATTGCCCTACTGACAATATAAATGCATGTTGCCATAACGCCACCTGGTGCCATATTGTTTAAACCGAAATTGTTTAAACAATTGCAAGAAATTGTTGTTTTTAACCGAACAAATTTTTTTCATATTCTTTAGTAAAATACAAATAAAAAAGGTCCTATGACTTTTTACGATAAGTTAATATTTTTGGAGATATGAGTTTTTGGAAGTTCGAAAAATCTCAATTTTGGGTACTTTTGACCCATGAAAAATATATATTAAAAAAATAAAAATAAAAAAAATATATTTTTTTATTTTTTATACAATAGTTAATAATATTCTTCATTGAGAGTTGAAAAAATCTTATTGTTTATACAGGTTTTTTGATTGTTTATTACGCGCGCTTACAAGTAAAATAAAGCTCCAATAACTTTTGTAAAATTTATTTCAGGAAAAAAAACTAATAAAACCTATTGTAGATAATTAAATTATTAATTACATTGCTCTCTTTAACAATTTTGATAAAGTTGCTAGTTTTTAAGATAAATGATCAATAATGATTCAGGACACAGAGGCCTATGCAGCGTATGACTCAAGGCGGGTACGCATATGAGCACGAACGCGAATGAGGCAGTCCGAGGCCGAACCATTTGCCTCGGATTCGGTGCGGCCTCGGGAAAAAATAATATTTTGGGAACCTGAATAGTGGACGCACGAGGCGTTGTACGGAATCGATCCATAAATGTGGTGAGCATTTTCTTGTGTTTTAGTAGTTCATAAATATGGCCAATTCAAATTCTGATGACGCTGAACGTGCGCAGGTGCGAAATTTCAAAAATGTCAATAAAAAACCTTTTCCTGTAGGATCGAACGCTGTTAGAAAACACCGATACGTCACGGTTTTATATCAGTTAGCTATATGAGACCGTGACGTATCGGTGTTGTTTTCAGCGTTCGATCTCTACGTTCATTTTTTTACTCTACTTTTCTCTCGTCTGAATGAGCCCTTAAGCCTTTTGATTTTCTTTTTAATTTCTTGAACCTCTACATTTAAAATATCAGCTATTTCTCGCCAAGCGTCTGCCTTTTTAATGGTATTATAATACAACGGGGGTCTTGGTTCTCATAAGATCTCCCTTTTTTGATATTCTTCAAGAAGCTCTAGCACAATTTGCTAAGACCATTCAATTGTTGCATTTAAAAAAATACTCGTAATATTGTTATTAAAAATATACGAGACACACACTACTACTACAAACCAACAACACGTGGCTGCCTCGAAATGAATTTTTATTTCCATCCACACTGAGCACAGATGAGCAGCGCACGAGGCGATGCCTCACTTTGATGTACCGACAACAGTTGGATCGGGTCGCGGCCGAATGCATACGGTTTCAAACAAATTTGCAACTAGCGGATGCAGACAGCTCGCGAAAAGTATTCCCAAACACGAAAGATTTACGACATCAGTCGAAGTCGGGCGAAGGTATTGATGGGAGAGGAATGGTTTTATTTTCAATTTTTAGGTATACTTTTAGTGATTTATCACGCCTAAAATACAATTGGGGAAAATAAAAAACCGCTTTAACTAACTAGAACTAACCATGACTGCCCCTCTGGCCCCACGAGAATCAGCCAGAAAGGGCGGTCATGGTTAGTTCTGGTTAGATAAAGGGGCTTTTATTTTCTCCATTATATTTCAGACGTGATAAATCACCTTCTTTGTCAATTTGGCATGTTTTTATACGATTTCTGTGGGGTGGGTATAACAAAAAAGGTCCAGTAATTTACATTACACACTAGTGCCTAAAGTGAACACCGTATAATTCAAACATTTTTTGCCAAATTATTATTATAATAATTTTATTATCAAACATAGTGTATGACACGGCGCTTTATTAATATGCTAATTGGATATATTTAGGTTTTTTTTTCTGATATAAATATATTCTATGAAAAATCGATCTCAAATAAAAAAATTGAATAAGTTATATAGCGAAGCGGTCCGTGCGTAAAAAAAGACTAAGTTAACACACTTTTTTGCATAAATAACTAGTTTTAATAATATTTTTTATTGGTGATGATTTGATAAAAGATGCAGTCATTTAATTTTCTTATTTATTTATTTTTTTAACGAACATTTTAATACATTATTAATTGTTTGGGATTTTTCTATAATCTAACGTAATAAACAATATTGAGACGCCCGTTAGTAGGCAACTAACTACACAACAACAATCGCGCCAAGGCATTCGTGTCGAGTTCGGGACATCTCGCGTCTGGGAATACTTTTCGTGAGCTGTCTGCATCCGCTAGTAAATTTGCACGCCTCGTTCGGACGTACACATACGTATGCTCATGCGTCCTCGGGTTGCCTCATTCGCGTACGTGCTCATATGCGTACCCGCCTTCAGAGAGACGGCGTTAAGTATCGTAAGGGACGCATACTTGTGAGCGCGCTTAATAAACAATCAAAAAACCTGTATAAACAATAAAAAAAATTCAAATCTCAATAAAGGATATTGTTAACTATTGTATAAAGACTAAAAAAATATATTTTTTATGTTTTATTTTTTTCTTAATATATATTATTCTTGGGTCAAAAGTACCCAAATTTAAGGTTTTTCGAACTTTTAAAAATTCATATCTCCAAAAATATTAATTTTATCGTAAAAAGTCATAAAACCTTTTTATTCGTATTTCAATAAAGAATATAAAAAAAAATTATCCGGTTAAAAAATGACAATTGCAATTGTTTAAACAATTTCGGTTTAAACAATATGGCACCAGGTGGCCCCCTGGTAACATGCATTTATATTATCAGTATAAAAAAAATGAGGTGGAATAGTCTTGGGTACACATGCGCCGATTCCTTCTAGACTATATTCCAGAAGCAAGCTGATTAATTTACGAAAGGCGGAAATAGTTGGATATATGGCTGTAACACATAAAACGCCTTATTTTATTTTCAATGTTTATAGTGTTTTAAACACAAGAAACATGCATTGTCTCACCCATGTTCTTTTTTAAAATAGCCCCCGGATATACTAAGGCACAAGCCGCCACTGCTTGGATTTTTTTTTTAAATTACTATTTAATACTACTAAACCATAGACATTTTTTTGGAAATATGCTGACCATAATGCTGAATAATTTGTTAGGATTCTAGCCCTTCATGGCATATAAATCAAACGGTAGTAACCATTTCCTTTACTTTGTATGTCTCAACTGATGAAGTATCAATTTGTCCCTTACATAGATTCTAATGAAAAAGAACCATTACCCGAATGTTCGCTCTTTTCGTAATCACTTTGATTACTTTAAGGGTGACAAATACCGTTCGTGACAAAAAAATGGGAAAGAGAAGAGAAACATCGTTTTCGCTAAATTGCTTTAAATAATGATAATTAAATTGCAAATCGTACTTTATAAAAAAAGAAAATAATTAGAAAAAATAAGTATACTTTTGTTCTGGACTTTGAGACTATAAATTTCGATAAGCAAGCATTAAAGCAAGAAACAAATACACTCAAATTATTTCAGAGGTTAAAGACTGTTTTAATAATTGCATAACAAATAAATTAATTTTTTGCTGAAATGGCCACAGTGGCCACACATTTTTTTGAGCTTTACCAACAATAATATTAAAAAATAGTTGTTGAATTTTTGTATCTTCTATTTTTTCTTACATCTAACCTTTAGAGCACAAATTATTGCAACCTCTACAGGATAAGCCAAGCCTTTTGCTATACAATTTGGGCAGATTGGGCAGTCTAGTCTTAATCCCTCTATTAATTTGATTTCTCTTGTTTTTCATAATATACTTGAAATCATATATATTAAGGTCAATCAGAGCAAGCGCATTCTTTTTTCTCCTGATACATAGGTTGCTCCAAAAGTTTTGCAAAACAGAAGTATATGTTAAGATTTTTCAAATAACATGCCATCAGAGTCTAGACACCTTTGTATACGTATAAATCAACTACTAAACATCTCTTGCCATTTATCCTTTGAAACTGAAGCCCATGCATTATCCCCAAACACTAATAATTCCTTTTAGTTGCGAATGTTTGAGTTTTCTTTATAAAAGGAAAAGTCCAAAATCCAAGGCGCGAGTCCAGGCTTAGGGAGGAAATCAACAGTGTGAGTCCCGTGGGATCAAATAACAAACCGGGAGTCTGGAAAAGTGCCAAGTACTGAGAGTGTCTTTGGTCCAATTCTTTCAGCTTATTTATAACTTAGGTAAACAAACGCCTGATACCAAGCAGCGTGTGACGGTTTTCTGTGAATCCAACACCACCCTTTTATGAGGCTCTTTTAGCAAAGAATACTGCGATCATTTCCTTTTTAACTGATCTTTGTTGTTTAACTTTGGTCGGTGCTGGCTCATCTTCGAACACCCATAGTTTTGATTAATATTTACTGTGAACGTCAAAAAATATAACCCGGTTTATCCCTGTGACGATTAAAAATCCTTTTAATGGCAAGTCATATTTCTTCAACATTTTTCACACCAATTGAAAGCGCTGCTC
>JAHBCN010014004.1:0-23655 GCA_019359885.1 Listronotus oregonensis
CTTTTGGAACCACGCTCAAACATCCATTAAGTAGCTTTTTTTTTTTTTTACCCAATAAGCGATTTTTAAAAGAAAATCCGGTTTTATTTTAACCCGATTATCCGACCCCTTCAAACTCGGAAAGTTGGAAAAAAATTAGCGCTTTTTCAAAGTCTAGGCATAAATCAAAAAACAAAAAAAACCAAACAAACAACACAAAAAAATCAAAAAATTTTAAAGTAAACATGTTTTATTGTTCGAATCCTGATTTTCAAAAAAAAATTACAAAAAAGTAGGCTGGGAAACCTTTTTCAAATTTTGTTTAAAATTTGTTTAATTTTTTATCAAATTCAAAAAATAATTCGGGGTGTTGCATTTTCTATGTCATTTGAAAGTTAATTTAAAATCAAAAAAATGCAAAATTTAACCCCTTTTAAAAAACCCCAAACCCCTTTTCCAATAACTTAATTTTTGGTTTACCCAACGAATAAAAATAACATTCTGAATTCAATGGGATAATTGGAATCGAAACTTGCGCCAGAACGAACATCGCGTCGTGTTTCTAAATTTGAAATCGGAAATTCGAGTTTTCTGTACATTAAAGCAAATCAGCTATACACGTCTGTAAATTGTAAATTGGTCGGATAGGTGTTGTGCCACAGAAGTATCGGGTTTAAACATTAAATAGGATGTTTAGGACATTGTTTATTGCGTTCTGGGGACCTCAAAAAACGTTTGATTTACTCGATTAACCCTATTCTGTTTTTACTATAACACAAGCTTTTTTTTTTTAATTGTAATCTTCCTGGAACTTTAATTAATACAAAAATTTTTTTTGAAACTCAGGAAATTTTTTAAAATTTAAAAAATTTCAAAGAAAATTTTAATACATAAAATTAAAAATTAAAAAAATACAAAAAATTAAAATGTTTTGCAAATTTTTATACAAAAGAAAATTTTAATTTTAAAAAATTTATTATATTCTTTAAACTGTATTATAAATAACAAAATAAAAAATAAAATTAAGTAAAGGCCCGCCCTCCTCAACGGGCCAATTTCCCCGGCATCCTCATTGGGTTTTTGGGACGGCTTGACATCTATCTCTCTTTTTCCCTTTAAAATTACCCTTAATTGCTTTCTTTTTTAGCTTATTTTTATTAAACCTTTCTAGCCAAAGGCCCAAAACTTCGATAGGCCGGCCTGAGGAAGGTTGGGGGATCTGTTTTTGGAAAAATGGTTTTTTTGGGCAAAAAAATATTTTCCTTAGCTTGATTGTGTAAAAAAACCAATTTTTTAGACAGTTTTAAATACCTGAATTCTAGTGCTTCCCCTTTTTCCTTTTCCCGAAAGGCCGGAATCCCAACGACTAAAAACCACAGGATGGCCAGTTTCCCCAATCTGTTCCAGGGTCAAACTCTTGTGACGTACCACCGGGCTGGCTAGTGCGGGGAAACGACACAAAACATCGATGTTGAAATTTTTCGAAAGCAAACATCGATGTTTGTAAAAATCGGAAAATTGAAAAACATCGATTTAAAAATTTTTAAAAAGTTACTTTTAAAAAAAAATATATTTTTAAGTTAAAGTAAATAAAAATTAAAAATTTAAAAAATTATTTTTTCCCCTTTAAAAACAAAATTTTTTGTAAAAAAAATAAAAACTGCTAAAAAAACAAATAAATAAATACATTTGTAACAAAAAAAAACAAGTTTTAAAACAAAGTTTTTTAAAAAAAAAATAAAAAACAAAACAAATAATTGTAACAAAAGTATAAAGTAGTTATGGGAAATTTAAAAAAAGGAGAAGAAGACAAATATGCCACTATGCCAAGTGGGTTTAATTTTCCGAAATTAAGAAATCCCTTTTTTCATGCCGGGGGAAAATTTTTTCCGTTTCCCCCTTTAAATTTAATTTTCATCCCAAAAAAAAATTTTTTGGGTGTTTTTTAATTTTATAATTTTGGAAATAATTGTTTCATAAACGGTTTAAAAAATGGAAACGTAAAAAAAGATAAAAAAGGTTTTTAGAAAGGGGGGCGTAAAACGCTCAGTTACCCAAATTTCCAAACTCGTAATTTAACAACAGCCTTTTAGAAAATTGTCTGGGGAAACCCTTTTTGAAGGGCCAAAAAAATAAATTTTTCCCTAAAAATTTTTTTTAATTTTACATTGTTTTCCCGCTTCAGTTTGGGGTATATTTTTTTTTTTTTCGTTTTGAAATTTTTACAAAATTTCTGGAAAATTTTCCCCCCTTAAAATTGAAAAAATGTCCCTTTGAAGTGCGATATTTACGACCTAATATCCTCAAAGACAATTCCAAATTTCTTTTTTGCCCTCCCCAAACTATCTCCCTTTTTAGGGGGGAAAAAACCTGGGTTTTCACTTTTCGGGAAATTAAGGCATGGTATATTTGTTACATTCGCTATTGTACATTAAATTGTACGGCGCGGAATATTTTGTGTTTCGAACATACTAACTATTTTAGGTTGACGCATTTGCCCAACTAAATTGTAAATACTTTTCCCAAGTTCTAATTTTATAAACCATTTTAAAGCAAAAAAATTTTTAAACTAAATTCCAAAAAGAAACTAAATATTTTATCATTACCGCTTAACCGAGTAAATGTTGTGCCAAAACTTTTAAGACATACGTTACGAACAGAAAGTTTCTCAGAACGATTTTCATTTACTTGAAAAAAAGTAAGTTGGCCATGAATGTTTATTGATATGTCAGAAAGAATATTACATCAAATTGTCTGTTATTCTGTAAACAAAATATCCTATTTTCATTTTAAAAGCAAAATCTGAAGTCCAATTTATATGTATTATTTTGACGTACCTATTGCTATCTATTGTTAGTGCCCAGGGCATCTTTGGAGAATATTTCTTGAATATTGCATTGATATCATTTTGTAAATGTCTTGGTAAAACCGATCCCCATGTTCGTCAGAATATTTATGGCTAAAAAATTATGTCTTCAAACTTGATTTCCGAGCATAAAAATACAGGGTGGCGCAAATAAATGCTGTATAACTTTTTTATTTGTAAATAAGTTTTTAACATTATTTTATGAAAATCCAGCCTATAAATTGAAAAAGATTTAAGCCTAAACGTAAAAAATAATATCTCGCAGATGTCGCCCATTTTCTGCTTTACAAAGCCGTGTCCTTTCCAACACATGTTTCATGACTTTTCGCAAAATCTAAGTGTTATAGTACGGATTTCATTGTAAATGTCATGCCCTAGTTAAGTGATGGTTTGTGGCTTATTAATTTAGAGTCTTTCCTTCAAATATCCCTGAAGAAAAAAGTCTGGAGCGGTCAAATCTGGAATCGCAATTGTTCTAGCTTTTTGCTGTAACGAAACAGCATAATCCAGGCCTTGGTGGTAGTCGGTCGGCCTTATTTCTTGCACCAACTAAATTAATGGGGAAATATGTGCAATAGAGCCAAAATTCTTTAAAGAAACCTCTTTGATGACCAAAGTTGTGCCGAACGTCTCGTCGTTGATGTTTCAGAACTCTCTTCTGCACGCTGTACGTGGACTTCCAGCATCAGAAAGGTTTCTTACTGAATCTTGTTGCTGAAAATTAGCAACCAAGCGAATAATTGTTGGCGCTAAGGCAGGATTGCCAACTTAGGGGTTTTCCCCCCAAATTTAGGGGGAAAAATAGTGGGATGGGATTTTTTTAGGGGTATTTTTAGGGATTTTTATGACTTCATATATTTATTTTTTTCAAATGTTAAATTAGCAAAATAAAGGTGTAAAGTAAGGCCCTGGAATAATCCAATCCAGCTAGCCAATCATATTTATTTTTGTACATACCGCCTTAGCGACATCTAGTCAGTAAGATATTTGTTACTTGAAGCTTTAGAAATTTATGAATAAAAAATATAAAAAATGTTGCTGAATTAAATTATTTATTGATTGTTTTGAATTTATTATTTGTTTAATGATATTTTATTATTTATTAATTATTTTTAATGTATTTTTATGTAAAAATATTTAATTATTTATTTTATAAATAATGAAATTTTTTAGGAGGAATTCCTAGTAATTGTGGGGATTTTGGGGGTTTTTCATTGGGGCTTTAGGGGATACATTTTTGAGAGTTGGCAACACTGCGCTAAGGATCCAACCTGCATATTAAAATGTCGGCGATACGCATGCTGCGTCAGAATAACTGACATTCCCTTTGAAAAATAAAATTCGATAATTTCTGTGCTTTGTTCTATGGAGTATTGTTTAATTTTAAATTCCGTAAGCCTTTTTACAAAATTTTAAACAGAAGAGAAAATAAAATTATAAATAAAAAAGTGGTATAGCATTCAAATCAAAACGTTGATTTTGCGCCACCCTGTACATTAGAAACCTCCCAAAAAATTGTCATATCATACATTCTGTGTTTCTCAGTGTAATTGGCGATTCCTAGAAACATTTTTGCTGTTATATAAGCATTGTTTAAAAGCACACATTTATATTTGTTAGTTTGACGTATGCCTTATTGTCCAACTGTATAAAAACCTGTTATTTTTATTTTACCATATACCATTTCCAATATACAATTTGTTCGCTTGTGTGAATGATCTGTTTTAAGCTGGAAAATTTAAATTTTCTATGTAAATTTGGAAACCGACTGCAATTTTCTGTCTAGCGTTGCTTCGATTCCGGAAGAATTACCAATACGATTCACTATGTTCTTTTGTTTTACTATGGTTAACAGAAACTGCAAATTGGGTAAAGCTTTGACGGTGGTTTTGAAATATTATTGGGCAAAATGATTATCATGTAAGTGTTAACAAGATTTTACATAAACAATTCCATTATAGGGTGTGAACATAAAAGTCTATACAAATACGGGTCCGCAAAGCCTTCGTTTTCGAAATACAGGGTGTTAAAATTTGTATTTAATTTTTCTAGTTTTTAAATAAAATATATAAAAATGTAAATATTGGAGTAAAAACTGGTATCCGCGGGTTTTTTGGTATGACGGATCCGAATCTAATCTTATTACGGCTCTTACTTGTAGGGGGAGCCACCTACACGTCTTTTTACTATTTTGAACAATCACAACTTTTTGGTACGACCCTGTATTACATTTTTAAGTAAATTAAATAATTGTTTTGTCGTTTTTACGTCAAAAAGGTATACTTGTTAAAAGTTGATATGAGCAACCGTTCTCGAGATATTTGGATTTAAAAAAAATACGACGCATGTGTTTTTAATATAGCAAATTAAAAAAAAAATAAAACAAAATGTATAACTAAACAATATGTATTTTAATTTTCAATAAAATCATTGTTCCTAAATTATGTTCGGCAAAACATAAGCTAGGTTTTATAATTTTTAAAAATTCCACCATTTACTTCTAAGCACATGTCAGCTCTGTGGTGAATATTTGTATAGACTTTTATGTTTATTTTTGGACCCTGACTACGTACCTAAAGTATTGACATTTCCTCATGAATCACCCTGTATATGTGTACAGGGTGGGCCAAATTAGACACTTTTAAAGGGACAAAAACTAATATTGGTGGTTTTCAGTAATGTGCATTTAAAAAAAAATCGCTTTAACTTTTTTGTTATGAAAAATTTTGAGTTTCTGTAAAAACATTTCCAAAGCAACTTTTTACGTAGAATTTAATGGTTTAGGTATAATTTTTTTAGAATTAATAGCGATTTTTTATATGGGACACCCTCTACAGGGTGTTACAAATTCGATGCATTAGCATTGTTATCTCGGTAAATATAAGAGATAGAGAGTTGTTTAAATTAAGGCAAAGTTGCGCATTTTTATGCTCAAAAACTTTTTGAAAAGAAATTTAAAAAATTCCGATTACTTCCGGAGATATCCGGAGAAAAACAAAAAAAATTGTTTTTATTTTTTTCGACGTTATTACTGAATATTTTAAAAAACCAAGACCACTTTCTAATGGCAATTTTTTATGCTCTTCAAAAAATTAATCTTATTTTTCCGATACAACGTTTCGTTTTTTAGATACCACCATCAACTTAATTTTTTTAAATACGGACCTGGATTTTTTATTTCATTTTTGGATAACTTTTAAACTCCTCCTAAAATTAATGATGTATCACAGTTGTAACTAAAATGTTTGCTATAGGAGTTATTTGAAGTATTTTAAGTTTAAATTTCATATTTAAAAATTAAAGCCTACTCTTCAATTTTTAAAAAACTTCAAATAACTCCTATAGCAAACATTTTAGTTACAACTGTGATACATTATTAATTTTTGGAGATCAAAAGCTATCCAAAAATGAAATAAAAAATCCAGGTCCGTATTTAAAAAAATTAAGTTGATGTTGGCATCTAAAAAACGAAATTGCCATTAGAAAGTGGTCTTGGTTTGTCAAAATACTCAGTAATAAACTCGTAAAAAAATAAAAAACAAAATTACATTTTTCGTTTTTCTATGGATATCTGCGGAAGTAATCGGAATTTCTTAAATTTCTTTAAAAAAAGTTTGTGAGCATAAAAATGCACAACTTTGCCTTAATTTAAACAACTCTCTATCTCTTATATTTACCGAAATAACATTGTTAATGCATCGAATTTTTAACACCCTGTATATTTTTGAATAATAAAAAATAACTTTAAATTACCTTTCTAATAATATAGCACATTTGATAATTTGTTCGAGTTCTCGTCGAAATAGAGAGTTTTTGAAAGTTCACCCACTTAGAACATGTAGAATTTTATAACAATTTAAACTATATTTAGAATAAAATTAACCAATGAAATATAAAAAAAAGTAGTAAACCAGGGCAAGAGATTTTGCTACAGGAGGTGTTTGAAATGTCGTAATCAGCAAGCAAAGTGATACTCTGTTTGCTTGATATTGTTTATTGGAGAGATGTCAGATGTCTTAGGTAAAACTGTTTCCCATGTTCGCCACTTACACCCCCCAAAATTTTGGGAAAGAAATCGAGATGGAAGTCCACAAAGTTAATTTTGGAAGACACGCATTATTAGAAGTTTTATGCATTGTAAATTATAACTACGTTTCTATCACCCATAGAATATTTATGAGTGTTGTTACTTAAACATTAGAACTAATATTTAGGTAACCTCTTTCAAAAAACTTCCATAAATCCTAATAAAAATATTCCTTTCGGCACAAAACCTTCTCATACTGTAAGAAGTTGATCGTTTTCAGATACACTGACATGTTTTTCTAAAATAAACACTTTCATGGCTTTAACATCAGAGAAAATAAAACCCGTCGAAATTCTTTCATTTTTAATGTAAACAATTTCGGAATCTCAAGCACATTCTGTCTAGCATCTCTCGTGTTTTTATTTCGAATTTATGAGTTTTCTTTCTACATTTTGTTTTTCTTAAACGCCACCGTATGGTTTTCTGATAAGCTTTTTTAAAAGATTATGAGGTTTTTATGTTGCAAAACAAAGCTAACAGAAAGAAACCGTATGGGATCTCGCCGATTTTTTATTCTAATAAATTTCATCTAAAATGTATATTCTTATTATGTAATGCAAGGAAATATACGGGGTTATCTAACGAGGACTGAACCTGGTCATGTTTTTTTATTTTCCTCATATACTAAGTGACATAGAAAATCCCCAATTATTACTTTATAAAAATTTGAAGGAGGTTTTTTTCTACCAATTTTAGTTACATAAAAGCATCAGTTTGGGATGTAATATTTTATATTATTTTGAATACTGAGTTTATTTAAAAAAACCGGAAAAAAATTTTTATTTCAGCAATAAGTCCAAAAGGGTCATATATTTTATAACATTTAAGCTTTAAGGAGGACGGCCCAAAATTTTTTTCTACCAATTTTAGTTACATGAAGCATCAGTTTCGGATGTAATATATTTTATATTATTTTTGAATACTGAGTTTTTTATAAAACCGGAGAAAATTTTTTTAGAAATAATTTCCCCCGGGGTCTAGTATACTTTAAACATTTAAGTTTTAAAGGAACGGCCCAAAATTTTTTTTTCTACCAATTTTATTTAAATAAAAGATCAGTTTGGGATGTAAATTTTTTATATTACTTTGAATACTGAGTTTTTTTACTAAACCAAAAAATTTTTATTTAGCAATAAGCCCACCAAGGGTCTAGTATATTTATAACAAAAGCTTTGGAGGACGGCCCCAAATTTTTTTCTACCAATTTTAGTTACATAGAGCATCGTTTCGATGTAATATATTTTATATTCTTTAAATATGATTTATTTAAAAAAGGAAGAAAATTTTATTTAGAAATAAGTCCCCAAGGGGTTTCTACGTTATTTTTAAACATTTGCTTTAAGGACGGACTAAATTTTTTTTCTACCAATTTTAGTTACATAAAAGCTTTTAGTTTCGGATGTAATATATTTTATATTATTTTTGAATACTAGTTTACTTTAAAAAACCGGAAGAAAATTTTATTTACAATAATTTACCAAGGGTCTGAAACTTTATAAATTTAAGCTTTGGACGGAGGCCCAAAATTTTTTTTCCCCAATTTTAGTTACAAAAAGATCAGTTTCGGATGTAATATATTTTATATTATTTTTGAATACGAGTTTACTTTAAAAAAACCGGAGAAAATTTTATTTAGCAATAAGTCACCAAGGGTCTACGTATACTTTATAACATTTAAGCTTTAGACGGACGGTCCAAATTTTTTTCACCAATTTTGTTACATGAAGCATCAGTTTGGGATGTAATATTTTATATTCTTTTAAACTGAGTTTACTTTACTAAAACCGGGAAAATTTTTTTTTAAAATAAGTCCCAAAGGGGTCAGATACTTTATAACATTTGTTTTAAAGGACGACGGTAATTTTTTTTTTCTCCCAAATTTTAGTTACATAGAAACAGTTTCGGATGTAATATATTTATATTATTTTTAAAAACGAGTTTATTTTACAAACCGGTGGAAAATTTTATTTTAGCAATAAGTCCAAAGGGTCTACGTATACTTTATAACATTTAAGCTTTAAGGACGGTCCAAATTTTTTTTTTTAAATTAAAAAGTTCATAGAAGCATCATTTGTAATATATCTTACATTTTTTTAAATTTTTGGGGAGTTCACTTTACTAAAACTGGTAGAAAATTTTATTTCAGCAATAAGTCTACCATAGATCTATGCCCTAAAAACCTAGGGGTTAAGGATGGTTCAAACTTTTTTACCAATTTTAGTTAAAAAAAAAACCCCCAGATTCGTAGTAATATAAGTAAAAAGGGGGAAAGTAGAAAAAAATTAAGGTACATTTAGAAATTGGGGAAATCGTTTGTCCCAAGAAGTAAATAAATTATAAAAACTTATTTTTTTTATTTCCCATTTTTTTTTTTAAATAATTAATATAAATAAGTTTTAAAAAAATACGCTTTTTTTTGTATTGTCAATTGTTATTTTTTTTTTTCAGAAATTTTCCTCTATAAAACCCCCCGGGATAGGACGAAAAATTTTTGAAAAATACATAGGTTACCATGGCAACGTTGAAAAATGTTTGTATTTCATTGGTGGGAAAAAGTTTGGGGAAAAAATTTTCATAATAACTCCCAAATTTTTTTAAAAAGCTCCAAAAAAAAAATTGTAATATTTAAATCGCCCCCAACCCTTTTTTTTCAAATTAAAAAAAATTTTGTTAATAACTTAATGTTCCTTTCAATCCTAATTAATTGGTGATAATTGATTATTGGACTTTCGATCACTATGAACAAACTTTTAGTTCGCTATAAAAACCTTTTTTTTTTAAATTATAATTTACTGTTTGTTGGCATTGAGCTGTTCAGCCATAGAGCTATAAATTTTACTAGAATTCTTGTATGTGTAAAAAGGCTCATGTGATGCGGACTGTATGCCACTGTATAAACAATTTTTACTAAAAAGTAGAAATGCTTTTTTGTTATGTTTAATTTTATTAATAAGAAACTCTCTTACAGATGTTTTTTCTTTCAATAAAGAAATAAACGCAGCATCTAACCTACTTTTTGTTCTCCCATCGACTACTCCCAATCCGTTTTTGGACGACTGCCTGCCGATTCCTCTTTGTTATCGGTCACCACGTGACCGCGACACAGCTTATTGATTTGTTTTGGTAAAAAGTCAGCGAGACCGGCTGAAGATAAAATGATAACGGAAGTATATTTGCAAGGGGTCCCATTTTAAAAGGTTTTTTTTTTTTGCAAAAATTTTTTTCTGGTAGATTTACCGATTTTTTATAAAAAAAAAAGGACTCTTAATAATTTTTTTGGTAAAAATAAATAAAATTAAAAATTTTAAAAAATATTATATATATATATATATATATATATATATATATATATATATATAAAAAAAAAAAAAAAAAAAAAAAAAAAAAAACAATTTAAAAAAAACCCCGAAAAATTTTTAAAATTTAGGGGAAAAAAGGGGGAGACGAATCATAAAATAAGGCACGTCTTTTCCAAAAAGGGAAAAGGGGTTATCTCTAAAATTTTTAAAAATAAACCGAAAACTAAGAAAAAAAACTACAGTTGTTGAACGACAAATAATAGTGAATTTGAGACAAAAAAAAGTCATACTGTGAAAGGGAAAAGGTTAAAAGAGTTTAACCAAAGGTTTAAAAAATTAAAAAAAAACATTGTATTAAAAAAACCCAAACGTACAGGGGGCAAAAAGTTAACTCAAAGAGAAAAAAAAGGAATCTTGCGTTGGGTGCAAAATAAACAGAGAATAAGCGCCCAAAAAGTGGCGGTAAAAGTTGAAGGACAATTTGCAAAACAAATTAGCGCAGATACAGTTTGCAGGGTGGTAAAAAAAGGTGAGTATTGCTGCCGAGTAGCAAGAAAAAAGTCATTCATTAATGAAAAACATAGACAGAAGCGATTTAACTTTGCTAAGCGAATATAGATAAATCAGTAAATTTTTGGAAGACCGAGCTATTTTGTGATGGAGGCAAATTTAATGTGTTTGGATCCGATGGGCATTAATTAATATGGAGAAAAGCAGAAAAGCGCTAAAACCTAAAAACCTTTAAACAACCGTTAAGTTTGGAGGTGGTTCGTGCATGGTATGGGGTTTTATGGCAGCGACTCCCCCCCTCCCAATCTCCAGATATCAGCCACATACACACACGTGAAATAAGGAATAAAAAAGATTTGTTTATTTTCTTTGACCTTTGTCTTGATATATTGTTTAATTTTTTTTCCAAATTATATATATATATATATATATATATATATATATATATATATATATATATATATATATATATATATATATATATATATATATATATATATATATATATATATATATATATATATATATATATATATATATATATATATACACACTTATTAAGGCCCTTCCAAGTTGAAACTTTGTAATTGACAAAAATTATATAAAAATTCTAGTAAGCAACTGTTTTTATATATTGCTACCTTATCCCCAAGAAAATCCAGAAAATTTTGAAAAGCATAAAAATGTATATATATATATTGTATATATATATATATATATATATATATATATATATATATATATATATATATATATATATATATATATATATATATATATATATATATATATATATATATATATATATGTATATATATATTGAAATGTTTTTTTTGTGGTAAATGCGATGAATTTTGACAGTGTATTTAATTTTTACATTTATTATGTTGATCTAATCTGAAATCGGAATAAAAAAACGCGATGGTTTTGCGCTGAATCAACTAAATTAACGAAGCAAATAAAAATAATATCTGAACTCGGCAACACTTGTGTCGTCACACGGCATTTTGGTCTGAGGACAAATTACCAAAAAGTACCAGACGTAAACTATAAATCGTAATTACGCCAAAACTTATTTTTTTTCAGGAAATGATATTTGGAAGTTGGTTCTTTGATATGCAAAAGAAGATATTTTTCGCTCTTTTAGAACAAAATAAATTTTATGTAAGGGACTGATTCATTAAGAATAGCCATTTAGTTAATAACTTTTAATATTTTATTACTTTAAATTTTTAGGTTAGTGGTAAAAATTGCTTAGATTTCCGCAACATATTTCTCAGACACAATTTAACAGCATTTCTGACTTTTCCTTATTTCGCCCTGGAGCTAAGCCGTGTTTTCCGGTGGAAAATCCAATATGGAAGACAAATTTGTAATACTCATTTTATTTGGGCCTCAAGGGAAGTGGTTAAATAAAGACTATATGTAGCCAAAAAGAACAGATAATAGGAGGAAACGAGATAGATTTATTAAAGGAATATGAGGAGTAAGTCAACGAAAATCCGTTTTTCTGAAAACGGCAAATGGAATATGTGAAAAAGTACAGAGGATTTTCGCAGTAAACACATTATCCCTCACAACATTTAGGTTGCTAAAAATTTTACGAAAGACAAAAACCCTTTTTTTCGTATTTTTGTAACTGAGATTGTTGAATTATTTTTGTTTCTAAAATGTGGAAAAAAATGAAAAAGCTTGTGAGTGATTTTATTTTATTAATACACTGTTCAACTAAACCTAAAATTCTTTAAAACTTGAAAAACCTATGTGACGGACAATACTGAAAAAAATATTTCGAAAAATTATTCTTTTAAAATTAAATTAAAACAGTTTTATAAAAAGTTAATCATATAAGACTTAAAAACTAGCAATTTTCCGAAAATTTTCTATGGGGCAGGTAAGCGTCATTTTTTTTAAAAGACAACATGACAAACAGAAGATTTGCATGTAATTGGGCAACACATGATAGACTGTATGGATTTCGTTACAGAAGATGCACAGCTGATCTTTTTTCCTTTGACATCGTATCAGAGAATTTCAATAGCTACAAGTCCTGCAAAATTGAATAATTTTTAACTTGCGGTTTTTGAAATTTTTGAGGTAAAACGACTTCAAAAACATAGTTCTCTCTTTCAACTGGAAATTTCTAGCAGCCATATCTTTGCTAATTTTTATCTTACAGGAATGGGCTAAAAATTCACAATATTCTGTAAAAAATCTAATTTTTTTTACTTTTTAAAATTTTTTTATCTCTTTTATTTTTTCAGTGAATAATAAATGAGCTACATAAAAGGTGAGCTGCAAGGACCTATATATATATATATATATATATATATATATATATATATATATATATATATATATATATATATATATATATATATATATATATATATTATATATATATATATATATATATATATATATATATATATATATATATATATATATATATATATATATATATATATATATATATATATATATATATATATATATATATATATATATATATATATATATATATATATATATATATATATATATATATATATATATATATATATATATATATATCGTTTCTTAACCATTGTGTTTTTGTCCCAAAATAAATCCCCCGAACCCCAAAAATGAAAACTCATATATGATTGTTATTATAAAATACAGTTGTTTCATCTTTAAGTTTTAAGAATAAATCACATTTTTTTTAACATTATATTTGGCTCTCTTGATTTCGAAAATTCTTGAATATTGATAAATTGAGTGTGATAAATTTGATGTTAGATTTTTTAATTATGTTTTTTAAAAAAATATCATTTTTTTTTAAATCACATTTTTTTTTTTCATTTAAAACGTTACATTTCCAAAAGTAAGCATTCTAAACCGCTAAAACCTATGGAATACATAAAGAAAGACAATTATTGAAGGATTATTTTTAACTTTATATTTATCAGAAAATTATCAATTTGTGTACTGTGTATTTTTTGTCAGAAAAATTAAATGAATGTTTTTGTTTTTGTTATAAATTTGTTAATTTTTATGCTAATGACTTCAAATTGAATTCTTTTGAAAACTTTTATAGTACTTCAATAAATGTTTAGCATAGTTTTCTGTAAAACTGGATTTTTTTTTATTTAACTTTAAATGCATGTAATTTAGTGTCCGCTAGATAAAAATACCTTTTCCGTAGTTATTAGGAATAATCTATTGAAAAACGTGTTTTTTTTTATTAAAAAAAGACCATTTTCAATCACGATTTACCCCTTTATCAATTTAAAAAAATATTTTTAATGTTATATTTTTCTTCCCCTAGAAGGGGTGGCTTTCACCCCTAGGTAAAAATCACAACACGGCACTATATGAACTTTGTTTCTTGGACACTTTTCTACATTATAATTTCTGGGGCAAACCCCTCTTTTACTGTTCTATACGAATAACTGGACGAATCTTTATGAAATTCCAAATGTGTTTATAAAAAAGTGCTACAATTTTTAGAAAAATAAATTGACTCACCTAGATTAGATTATTTGAGCGGAGATGGCAAAAATGACTTCCACCACTGCAACCTTACCAGATTTATTGTGGTTTCTCCTATCATTCTTTAGAGTACCTTGTCCAGGCCCATCTTCTTAACTAGACTCCAAAGTCTTGTCACTGGCCACTCCATATATCTTGCCAGTTTTGGCTTTTTCTCACTAAGCCTAGTAAACCTAAGCCTACATAGTGCTTCGCAGTGGCACCACACATGTACGGCTGTTTCTTCAGCCTCCTGGCAGAACCTAGCAATGGTTTATTCTTCCAGGTGCTTGTTGAGTTTGCAATGTCCTATTAGTTGACCTCCCGTTATCCTTACGACCTACGACTGTGTGAGGTCTCTAAAGAACTGTTTTCCCTCTCGTTGTCCTGGTGTTTGAACCCCCAGCTTTGAAACTCTCTGTTTACCCAGCTCTTAATAGATGTTTAAAGAGGCCTGCCGAGATTCCACAGAATGGCTCAGGGCCTATCATTTCCATGGCTGATCCCTTGGCTGAGTCGTCGGCCTCTTCGTTACCTGGGTGGCCCTTGTGGCCTGGTACTCCAGGCTACCGTAAGTTTGTTTACCAAGCCGACTTTTTCCAGGGCCTGTATACAGTCCCCCACTAGTTTGGAATTAACTTTTGGAGATTGACTCACCCAACAACCAATTAATTAAGAATTAACCTTTTTTGGAAAAAAATGTTTTTGGCGTTCTACTCCAGCGATCTCTAAATAAACTCTTAATACTTTTAACTTGAACTTTTGGTTTCCAACGGTTTATTTTATTTGTAGTTCTACAGTTATTGTTGCAGCTTAATGCATTAGGCGAAACAGCGATGTAGCGAAAACTTACAAAAAGGAGTTGTTTGTCGAAAGTTCGCGAAATGTGTGACAGCGCTGTGGAACAAACAATAGAAACTTACGAGGAAAATTTGTTCTTGTCAGGCAAATAAATTGTTTTTTGAAAGTTTCTTAAAACCGGAGGTAAAATAGAGAGTGTTTTGTGGGTTTGACCAGAAACAATTAGTATGTACGAGTGTGGAAAATTTTTTGAAATTAATTTTGTTTTTTACCTTTTTTGGAAAAAAAGTATTTTAATTTTTTTCAATTTTCTTTGTTATTGAGTATTAAGTTAAGTGCTATTAGTTAGACTTTATATATATATATATTATATTATTTTTATTATATATATTTTATATATATATATATATTATTTTTATTATTATATTATTATTATTATTATTATTATTATTATTATTATTATTATTATTATATTATTGTTATTATTATTATTATTATTATTATTATTATTATTATATATATATTATTATTATTATATTATATATATATTATTATTATTATTATTATTATATATTATTATTATTATTATTATTATTATTATATATTATTATTATATTATTATTATTATTATTATTATTATTATTATTATTATTATTATTATTATTATTATTATATATATTATTATTATTATTATTATTATTATTATTATTATTATTATTATATATTATTATTATTATTATTATATTATTATTATTATTATTATTATTATATTATTATTATTATTATTATTATTATTATTATTATTATTATTATTATTATATTATTATTATATATTATTATTATTATTATTATTATTATTATTATAATATATATTATTATATATATATATATTATTATTATTATTATTATTATTATATTATTATTATTATTATATTATTATTATTATTATTATATATTATTATTATTATTATTATATATTATTATTATTATTATATTATTATATTATTATTATTATTATTATTATTATTATTATTATTATATATTATATATTATTATTATTATTATATATATATATATATATATATATATATATATATATATATATATATATATATATATATATATATATATATATATATATATATATATATATATATATATATATATATATATATATATATATATATATATATATATATATATATATATATATATATATATATATATATATATATATATATATATATATATATATATATATATATATATATATATATATATATATATATATATATATATATATATATATATATATATATATATATATATATATATATATATATATATGTATATATATATGTATATGAAAGTAACCGACACAAAGATTGAGGCAACCATCCAAATAGAAAACATCCATTAACCCTTAACCATATTAATGCTTGGTTACATTCGCACAGAAATACATGTTATGGTTAAAAGATTGGCAAAAAGAAATTTAATTAGGTCCTGATGGTTACTCGTGTTATTATCATGGCTTAAGAAAGGAAGAGATAATTCTCTCGCGTCGTCAAAGGGGTCAGTCATGGTATGGGCTGCGATTGGGTACAATAGGAAAACAGATATACAGTTTTTGACAAAAAACAGGAATGCACAAAGTGTTATAAATATTTTAAATTACATCATTTTAAAGCATGGTAAATTTATGACATAATAAAAATACATTTTTAAAAACGACAAAGCTGGAGTACACATAGCAAGAGTAGTTTCCTCATGGATCAAAGAACATAATATAAAAGTGTTGGAGTGGCCGCCAATATCACTGGATCCTAACATAATTGAGAATGTCTTGGGGCGACTTGCAAAAAAAGTTAATGAAAATTCAAGACATTTTTCTAGTGAGGATGATCTGAAAAAGGCTATCATAGATGCCTGACATCAAATTACTCAAAATTATGTTAAGTAACTCTATAATCATATTATAAAAGAATATTTAAAACAATTAGAATAAATGAGAAATGTACCCGCTTGAACAAGGTTTAATATTAAAAATAAATATATAATTTTTTTAATGCCACTAACTTTTTGTCGCATCATAAGTAGAATAATTTTAGAAAATAAAATTTATACGTATATTTAAATCACATATGTTCGTAAAAATAACGATTTAATTTAGTTTATTTATGGTTAGTTATATTTTGTTTTGAAATAAAGAAATATTGATTATTTTATTCACATTATACCCTGCCCCTATCTTTTTAATGCGCTCTGTATATATATATATATATATATATATATATATATATATATATATATATATATATATATATGTATATATATATATATATATATATATATATATATATATATATATATATATATATATATATATATATATATATATATATATATATATATATATATATATATATATATATATATATACATATATGGTGTTTTTTTTGCGACTATGTGTTTTTTTTCGGCCCCATCGTAAAATTTTGCTGAAACACCCAAAAAATTTCCTGAAAGTTTCAGACCTTAATATTAATATTAAGTACCCGCCCAAAGCGTGTACAAATTTTCCATTTAAAACACACATAAACTTTAATCTTTTTTTTTAATTTCTATAACTCAGCAGCATTTTTTGTTATTGGCTCGCCCAAAGGTAAGATTTTTTGAGAATTGAATAGTCTACAGAATTGTCCATTGCTGCAAAGTCGCAACCCACACCGGCGAGGTAGTACGGGTCACTAAACCTAATTTTTTCATAAAATTTTCGTTTTTCTGTCATTTTCTCATAAATGACAAGAGCTACACAAAAAAGATGAAGGACAAAGTTGTTGAAAATTCAATTTCCTACAAAAAAGGTCCTGATAATTGAATGGCTAAGACTAACAGTCCTCGAGATATTTGGCCTTTAATTAATATTAATATGAAATTTCCACAAATTATAATTTGTAAAAATTTCATAGTAAAATAAATTAAAGGCCAAATATCTCGAGTTATTCTTTGTTTATTCTACAGTATACAATTTTTTTTCTTTAATTTCATAAATAAATCTTTTAAAAATTTTAGAAATTGAAAATTAAGGAAATTATTCTAGAGACGAACCATTGTAATGTTTGTCCACTATAACAACCCTTGCAACCCAAACATGACAACTCATATTTGACGTTGTTATATACAATAAAGTTATTTTATCTTTAACTTTTAAGAATGAATATTGATATAATTAGGTGTAATAAATTTCTGATGTAAGGGATTTTTTTTAATTTGACATATTCATTGGAGTCTTCTGTTGGTCCATAACAAAGGTTGGAACTGTATATTATTTTTTTTTTAAATATGTTTCAGATAACCATTGTTGACAAAGATATCAAACAACTTTTTAAGATTGGTTTGTAAAAGGCTTTCGTGACTAATATGTGTTACTCTGTGTTTCATAAAAATGGCAGTATTATACTTTTGATTCGTGGGATTATTTAAGAAGTAATTTAGAAATCTACCCGAAGCTGTTTCTTTTTGATACCAATCCGAAATAATCGTATTATTCGCCGTTTTTATAACTTTAGTGTCCAGAAAAGGCAGACAATACATTTTATTTTTTACGCTTAATTGTAAATTGTATATTTTCGTTAAATGAATTAAATATGTTTAAAGTCGTTTCAATACAGTCATTTGGAATAGCGCAAATTATGTCGTCAACATACTTGTAAATAAATGGGATTCCAAAAGGTAACCTTGGAATGACATTATCCAGTAAATAATCCAGTATAATAGTTTCTAAAATAGGACTTATTGGGGATCCCATTTTTTGTTGCATCTTTTTTGCCTTAATTCAAATAATTTTTTAAAGTATTTTTTTAGAGAGAGAGATTTTATTTTATTTATTACGTGAAAAGAGACAAATATGTATGTCCCCGTTCAGTCTTTGTTGGGTAATTCTATAATTTAATTTTCCCAGACCTAAGAAAAGTATAGTATAAAAAAATCTCCCGGACAATAACTTTACCTATACTCATTTGTTACTGCTGAAAGTCAATATTTTAAAATTACCTTTATTAAAATATTACTTTGCTTTTTATCTTTTTCAGTTAATTTAAACCAATTCTTTAAAAACAAAAAATATAACACCTTTAACTACGCCCATTAATAAAATTTTTGATCCTCCATTTTCCAAAGCCTGACATTTTTATCTCTACCTTCAACACATAAAACTCAAAGTCAATTTATCGTTCGATGACTTTAAGTTCACTGGTAAATTAGCTTTGTTTGTTTTAGAGCCCTGTCAGCTACAATCGTTTGAAAAGTTTCGACGAATAACTTCCTTTTAAAACTTTCTGAAACTCCGCTGTTTTAATGTCGTTTATGGAAACCAATTTTTTTTTTCTAAGGCAGGACTTACATCACCTGATTTATACCATTATTAACAGATTATGTAATGGTAGTGTTACCATATTTTACATTGTTAACGAAAATATGGGATAAATTAGGTTACATCAATCACCGTAAATTAAAATATTTGCTGAATTCAGAGCTGGGTAGACATCGAATCCTTTTAGAAATCGATTCCTTTTAAAGGATCTGAAGGCTTTTAAATATAAAATCCGTGATCCGGATTTCATTTTATAATTTTAAAATGATCCGGAACTGATATATTTTTAAAAGAGTATGATTCCAGAAGGAATCGTATATAAATGCCAAAATCCGCCTTTTTGGATACGCCACACACAGGCTAGAAAATCAAAGCTTATTACAAATAGTAGTAGTGTTATATGTAACACAAAGACAGCTAATCAAGAAAAGGTTAAGAAAAACTAAGATAACAATTTCGTTCATTTTAAACATTTTTTTTAAAGCCCCCTCCCCTTGGGTTCATTTATTGCATTACATAAGCGCTGTGTAAGTACCTATTTCCTAAAAAATAAAACAGCAATAATAACCGAACGAAGCATGTACTGATGTAGTTACGTAATAAGTACATATCAAAGAAGCATATATTATTTTGACAAACCGATTAAGTCAATATAAGGCAGCACTAGAGTATCAGTGAAGCGTCAGACTTCAGTCATGAATCAAGAAGTTACCGCAGCATAAAACAAAAGAAGAACTGCTCCAGAAAATAAAGTGTTTTTTCTTAACGACAACCACGAATCGCACATTTCAGTCCAGGTATGATCAAGGTCATCGTAAAGTGAGTTACAGCCTTGTGGATACTTGAATCCACGCCTCTTTGAAAACTATTCTAGAATTGCTCAGCATGATTGGTTGTTTGCAAATCCTGACAAAATCATAACACTAGACACTTGACACGAATAGTAAATATTGCATACGAACACGCTTTTACCATGAAGAATATCGTCAGCTCCTTCAAAAACACCGGACTAGCCTCCCAACCAACTCGTATTTGATTTCGATTGATGCAGGCAGAAGGACCGACAGACCGGCTGCCTGCAGACGACGACTTGGGTCAAACCAAGGAACATCCAAAGTGACGAAATTGATACCATTGGTTAGTCATCTCGTCTACGTCGAACGCCATTATCAATAATTGATACTATTGGTTTACCATCTATTATCTACGTCAAGATCAATATCAACAACTGAGATGCAAGACCGCTTCCAAAAGAGACGTAGCACCCCGAAAGAGGAAAATCAACTGTTTATACTGACACACCGAGTATGAACACAGGAAGAGCTATGAGAAGGAAAAAAGAAAAAAATTTTAAAACAAAATAAATCTGTAAAATGAAATGGTAAAAAATACCCATCTTAGTGACTCAAGGTGGATATATTTTATAAATATCATCCGATGATGATGAATCATTTGAGCAGCTTACAGTAAAGTCAGTCGTGGTCAAGTCGGATATTTATTATATTGGTAAAGTCACAGGACTTCCAGACACAAAAAATGAAATTTTGAGGTCTCATTTAAGAAGCTTTCTTTCAAATACTCTTATATTTCCTGATGTTGATGATGTTTATGCGGAAGGCAAAAAAAATAAATATTGTTAGTTTACCTTCTCCGCTTACTAAAGGTTCTTCAAGAGCAATAAATTGTCACAAGTTTATCGTTAGTTTTGCGGGTTAAATGTACGCTGACCTAGAATCCAGTATTGAAAAAGTTAAGTAAAGGAAAGCTCTTATTTTTTCACTAAGTAGTTACATTATTTGTATTAGCATTAAGGTTTTTCAATATAAAGTGTTTTTTGAGATTGTTTTATTTCTATTCTTATATGCTATCCATTTAGACTAATACCTAGTCGAATGTTTCACACAACCCTTAGCCGAAACTGCCCACCCAGGGGAGTTACTTTCAGCTATTTGACAAAAAAATTAAACTTTAAAAATTCCATATTTACTTCTACCTATACTTTATAATACTTAAAACAAATGCATAATAAAATGCCTTCTTATAAACCAAAACAGTTTTTTGAACATACTCACTGTTTTGTCAAAAATTTGTGAAACAAAGCTGAATATGCCGAATGTGCCCCACTCTCCCCTACAGATATAATTAGACATCGGATTATACGCATTTATATGCAAACGCATAATACAATATTTTTATAGCGAATTGCATATTTAGGTACTTTTCATTTAAGTGCTTATTTTACTAAAATTCAGCTATGCAACCTGAAGTATACATACAGGGTGTGGTTCATGCACGACGGAGCCGCGCCAACTTTGGGTTTTCTAGTTCGTGAATTTTTTTTAATAAAACCCCTTACCCCCACGATGGATAGATGAGAGGTCCTCGCCTTGGCCTCCTCGTTCCCAGATCTAACCAATTATTTTCATGGGGTTTTCTAAAGCTTTAGTCTATTCAAGGCCTTACTAGTGTAGAACAATTGGAGCAACGAGTGATAGAAAAGTGTCAATACATACGAAACAAACAATGTATTTTTGCAAAAGGAGGGAAAAAAGGAGAAATCGTTTAAACAGTTGTATTGATATGCGAAACCATTTTGAACATTTGGTTTAAGTTTGACTGTTCTACGGAATTTAAAAAAACCCGACTTTAATGCTTTTTTAATAAAACACAGTAATAATGTAGTATTTTCTGTAGTATTAACTCGAGAACTGTTAGTCTGGCAAAATTTCAAGAAAAATTTTTTTTATGTAAACAATATCGGGCTATTTTAATTCGAAATTGAAAGTCAAAAAAAGTCTAACAACAAAAAAATAGGACCAAAAATTGGGACGCCCTGTCCACGCACCACTGCTTAAAATTTCAATTACGCAGTTGTGGGTTTTTCTTTTTTCGATAACTCATACCAAATATCATAGCTCTATCTAACAGGGTTCCCGAGATAAAAAAAAAAAACCCGTTTTTGAAGACCATCTTAAAGGGCCATACCGCCCTTACGAGGCATTTCCAGACATATGTTCATATGAATTTTTTTTCATATATTTTTGTGTAGAATCACCCCTTAAAATATACGAACGGAATTTCCGGACACCCTGTATGTATATGAAGCACCACTGAAGAATAGACTGCTTATTTTTTACAGATTTATTAGAAAAATAAAGTATTGTGTTATTTTAAAGAAGTAAAACAAATTTTGTCAATTGTTTTTTGCTTTAAAAGGTGTTTTTTTAATTTTTTACAACAAAATAGCGTTGGCATTTAAACACTTTTGAATAACTTCTCTTTAATTCTTATGTTACGTCAATTTGTTTTTAGGACTGACGTTTGCAAATCTGCTACTGGACAAGAAAATGAAGCTAAAAAAAGTTCAAAACCTGGCAATGTTTTCAAAAAAAGCATGAAAATTTGAGATTAAGCTTAACTTAACCTCCTCTTTAAAATCTATATTATGCCGATGGGCGCTCTTTATTTTTTAGGGGTGAAAACTACCCCTTATTGCTAAAACCCATAAAAGTATACATTAAAACTTAACTTAAGTAAAATTTAACTTAAAAAATAAGTTGAAAAAGTAACATTTTGTTTCTTTGAAACATTATTTGACATATTTCAGCCCTTGAAAATCAACCCCTAATATGATTTAAAAAAAAATTGCCCTAAAAAATTAATATATTATCATTGAGCCTAACTTACCCTCCTCTTTAAAATCGCCATTATGCTGAAGGTCACTTTTTATTTTTTAGGGGTGGAAACTACCCCTTATTGCAAAAACTTTCAAAACTTTCATATTAAAGCCTAAGTCGCATAAAATTAGACTCATTTAAATTAAAAAATAAGTATTTAATTCTATGAAACATTATTTATTATATTTTAACTCTTGAAAATTAACCCTTATTATGATTTAATAAAAAAAAATTTTTACCCTAGAAAAGTTAACATATTGTCACAGAGTTGTAATTAAAAAAAATTTACTGCTAAAAGTGTTACCAATTTTAAATTTTTAATTTTTTTAATCCTCAAAAATCCACCCCCTTTCAATATTACAGTGCAAAAAAACGCGGATTTTTTAAAAAAAAGCATTAAAAAGCTTTTAAATTCTCCAAAAAAATTTTTTTTTTTAAGCATAACTTTCATTTTTGTAAAAAAAAAACATTTGTTTTTTTTCAAAAGTTAAGGTCTATATAAAACGTTTAAAACCCTTACTTTTTAAAGGTGAGTTTAAACGGTAAAA
>JAHBCN010014005.1:0-23411 GCA_019359885.1 Listronotus oregonensis
AAATAATAATCTGATAATCGGTACTTCAATAATAAAATTTAAAAATAAAATATCCTATAGGCGCGGGACTTCTATCCCCGGTGAGAGAGGACAGCGCGAGTTTGGCCTATGTTTTATCTTTTTCTGTTCAAACCAATAATCAAAGGTGCCGCTTGAGAGTCTTTAGCTGGTTTTGGTTAAGCTGTGGTTAGACCGTCGTCGATTTTGGCAAGAGTCGTGACAACCAACATGTGCGATCAGCTAATCTTTATAGCTCTCAATGTTCCCAAGAAGGCAGAACTAATAATAAAAAAGCTCGACTGAAAGAAAATGAAATTTTTGAAAAGGCTGAAGAGATTTTCTATGGTGCAGTTATTGCTGATTGATTTTAGGTTTTTTTTTTTGTTATAAAACTTTAAACGCGTTTATCTCAGAACTACGATTTTCTGGTTGGCATCCACGATTTCTCTGGAACCACTGAACCGATCTTTATGAAACTGCACCACAGTTTCTTCACAGTATTCGCTTCCTCCATTTTTTGTAGTCAATATAAGTCTCTACATATAAGAATCATTCATTTTTGTGAGCGCAACTTTCGCCAGTGACCTAAAACTCTATAAGCACATTACAGCCGCGGCTGCTTCTAAAATTCTTAAATTTCTATTCAGAGCTAGAAAATATTGTTTCTCGTTTAACCTGTGCACTCTTTAATTATCCCCAATCAGATCCTTTTTGGAATACTGTTCACATGTCTGGGGAGGCCTACAACAATGATTATACTTGATTTCATCCCAAGAATTGTCGTTCGACTCATTAATACCTCTACTCTCATACTGGTGAGCTGTAGGGTACCTTTTCTTTTCTAAAGTTATTTTCACAGCCTCTGCTTGGAAGAATTATCCGGTATAATTTCTTCTCTTGCAGTTTTATTTAGAGCAACATAAAGTGCATATGATACATCATTACCGAAGAGGCACCAAACTTCCCATCTTGTCCGCACCTTGATCCCTAGAGTTTTTAAACCGTGTAACCTGCTTTCTGCAGAGATCTTTCCTTCCCTTTCGACCTTTAATCTTTAAGTCTCTTTTTAATAAACTGCATCTTGCGTCACTTTTACACCCAAGGTACTTAGACTATGATCCTTCGTAGACTGGCCCAGAAATCAAGAAACTCACAATAAACTTTATGTACTAAAAAATAGTATAGATTTTTACCTAGAACGTATGCCTCTATTTATTTTTTTGCCAATAACCAGTCCGTGATTTATAAAGAAAATTGAAAAAAAAACAATTTATTATTATATAATTCTTAGGTTGTTTTTATCATGTTTTTCACAAAAATTTAATTTTTGTTCTCAGGCCGACAGGCAGAAACAATAAACATAACCAAGTATTCCATTTTAAATTATTTTATCTTGTTTCGAACCATGGTGATGAGTATCTTTCTCATGGCCATATTTCACCAACTTCTTAGATATGGTACGTTCACAATCATTCGTTGATTTCTCGTTTTACCTGCTACTGTTAGTCGTAAAACTCAATATACTTTGGGTACCCGCATGTAGGTCCGGACTTAATTTTTTTCTTTATTTATTAGTGAACCTACTTTTTGGTACATTATGTAGGTTATAGGTAAATTGCAGGTGTTGAATATAAAGCAGAGTCTTTTCGTCTTAGTTCATCAGTCGTTTGGAGTTTGTCAAGGTATTTTCGTGTGTGTTATTGAGCATTCAAAATAGCTAACCTAAACTATTAATATTAGTAGGTAATTAGGACCTGTACCCTTTTAAAAGGTGCTGTGACTACACAATAGATATTTGTCAGGCAACCTATTTATGATTGGATTTTCCACTGAGAGTTGTAATCTAAATTTTATTGCGGTCAAAAAATCAAAGAATTATTGTAAAACGTACTTTACCACCGTAAATTACCAACCTTAGCACCCTCCCTCCGGTTTATCATTTTCTGTAAAAACTGAGAGGATTTGCGTAACGACCTGTATAACATATGTGTTGTTAAAATAAACCAGCCAAACCACTTGCCTGCCCAAAGGCAGCTTTTGCATCCTTTCTCTTTCTCGCACGTCATATGGAAAATTTATCTGCGAGTTTTTCCGTTCGTTATTAATTTACTAAAGCCTGGGCTAAAGCAAATAAAGCCCACGAAAACGAATCTGTTTATTACCCTCCTTTATTTTTCGACCACTATTTGCACAACCAAGTTTTAATAAGCGAAAGCTTAAAATTTATGTTACATATTGACAGGGCGCAAGTGTTTTTGACTCAATCATTAATAAAAGATACATTAATCCCCATTATCCTAACTAATAATAAATCAGATATAGTTATGCTAAATACTAAGCCAAACTAGGGATCCGAGTACGAGTTGTGCGTAGTCTGTCGCGTAGCATCGCACAGTGGTCCGATGTGTCCAGTTAATGGACAAGTTAAGTCCTTAAAATATAAAAGCAAATAACTGTTTTTATTTTGAAACTAATGATTTAAACGACATTAGAATTATTAAAAGTATTATTTTATAAAATTGCTTAGAAATCCTAATTAATATGTCATGTGCAATAATGGCAATATGCGTTTGTCTTTGATTTAGGTAGGTGGTTATGTTGTTTTTCTTGTCTTAAGTGCAGTAAGAGATAGTTTATTGACACAAAACGTTAAAGACGAAGAAAAGATCTCTACAGGCAATAGGTTTCACAGCCTAGACACTCTAGAGATAAAAGAACAAACAAAATGAGAAGTTTCGGCCTGTCTAGTTCGACGTTAAAAGGATGCATGAAAGTGTTACTTTACTGGCCGCTATAAAAAAAATAATATTGGCTTATTTCTAGGAGCGGAAGTCGTAAAAATACTATTTAATAGCTACAAGCTCCCCACAGCTTGTCAGTAGCCAAGTGACCTTCCTTGTAAGAGTGGCTTCATTATTAAGACGAACAACCTCTAGACTGAATAAGGGATGCTAAGAGTTGTGGGAGACCCTATTCCCCAGACGTGGGCAGAATATTCATAGATAGAGTATTAGTATTGATAGACTTCGTTCGTGCCAACAAAAATAAAAGTGTTTTTTAGAAACTGAACTGAACAAAATTGTTGGTGCTTTAACCCAAAATTAATATAAGATTCTCCCACTCGCGTTGCCTCGTTTTACCCCTTGGAGAGTATGGATCGGGCGTTAGAAACTGGATTAAGAAATTAAATAATGGTGTGAGTCAAATAAAAGATCTGCTGTGGGTCTTTTGTGACAGAATCCATACTGTCCGTTGTGTCAAATAAGTTATTCCAAAATTATACGACGTTTCTCGATAAAAATAAAGTAACTTTTAAGATGTAAAATGTATCATGCATTTTATGCTTGGTTTAAATATACTTAAACACTGCCTTAACAATATGAAAAACACTTTTAAATATGGTATCTACTTTTCTGTAATAATTATAATGAGTTGCAAGGCCCGTCACTTCTTTGACCATAGCAACCATTGTAACTTGTAACCAAAATACAACTTTAAAATATGATGCGATTATCCGATTTGATAGGACTAATTTTGTATTACAAAAAGACTTTATAAAATAAAAAATATTAAAAGATGATGGTGAGTGAGCCTTCTATACCTGGCGATTTAAAACTTATGTTTTATGCGATGAACTTAAAATTGAAAGGTTCAACGAGCCTATTGCCGATCATAAAACTTTTATAAGCAGTAAATTGGGGTTCTAAATTTTTTAGTTATTTCTTTTTTAAAAAATAATTTTTTTCTTTATTTGGTTTTAATAATGTTAAAAGTTTGTTTTCTTTTAGGTGACTTTTATTTCAGTTTTTGTTAAAATACTACTTAGAAACTAAAACAGACACAACTAAAGAGTAACAAAAACCACTTAAACTTTTCTGTGAAGAGTTTGAAAGAAGAAACAATAGGTTTAGTGGTGCATAAATGCCAAAGGACAAAGTTTTAAACGTTTATTGTAATATCTATGATCTTGTAATAAATAAATTGTACATCTTATTTTCAACACTTAAAATAAATTGCTTTACTGGTGTACTGACCAATAAGGCTTTAAAATAATTTTATTTTTTTCCTGTTTTTTTCGAAGCATGTAATCGTGCCAGTTTTCTTTCTTTTGTACATCCTTACAAACAGTCTCGATTAAAACTACGTATTTTTTATACTTCTTTTGACTAACTATTCTATGATGTGTAAAAAATAACTTTTACTTTTAAAAATCAATAAAAAAGGTTCTCAAAGCTTTTCCACAGAAGTACACCTGTTGTCCCACTGTAGCAAGCCCCTAAAGAATCATCCCTTATATGAACCCAGCTGACGCGTTGGTATTATAACTCAGAAAAAAAACCCAGCCTAATATATAAGAGCACAAAATGTGTCCACATATCTGTATTTTCATAAAATAAAAGTCCGCACGCTTCAATTTATGGCGTCAACTACTGTCGGACAGTGGCGTTTCCCCTTAAAGGTGTTAATATAGTTATCGGTTGGCTTATGACGCCACTAACGCCTATGAATATTTAAACAAACTTTTTTATTTTTAGAAATACTCATTTGCAATTAAAAATTAAGTTCGATGTCTTTCTTAGTACTAGATATTCAAAAAATTGGTTATGTAAAGCTTTTGGAGGTGTAAGTCAAATATCTATTGTAAATATAAAAAAGGCGTTTCAAGACAGCCTATAAATAAGTATATTAAAAAATTGGTAAAGGTATCCTGAACTAATTAGTACTTTAGGAACCAACACTTTTCTGTTTAAGTAGTATCTCCATAATTACATTTTTAGTTGAATATGCAGTTTTGCTTTGATTTATTTGGAGGGCCTTGAATTTATAACCAACAGTTAAACAAAGCCAAAACACTTTTAACATTAACAAAAGCATAATTTAAAGCTATAATTTAAACACTGTGTTTTGTTGCTCAAGAACATAGGAAAACATTACACTTTATGATTTTAACTCTATCACGTATTTAAGATAATTAACTATGGTTCACTGCAGCCTTTATATATTTGAGACACCCTGTATATTTTTACATTTTTGGGGTCCCTGAGAACATTCTGGGTCCAGTGGTATCCCATAACTCAATTATAGACAGCTTTAATTTGTTTTTTTTTTCATTTTTTGTTTTTAACCTAGGTCTTGTCAGTGCATTAAATGTTAAATTTTTAATTATTTTTTAACTGGGAATTAATCTTTGTAGGCTAAGCTTTTCTAATGACAAGGTGATCCCATATCATCGCATTTGAAAAAAATGGATTATTTTCACTTTGAAATTTCAAAACCCAATCAAATAAGGCGTAAAACATTTAAGGGGTGTTTTTTATTTTTGTTAAATTAATTGGCATCAAAATATTAATTTTTGGTCCATCACAGCCACCTAAATCGAATAAATAAAAAAAGTATCTCATTTGAAAATTGGAAGTTAAGGCCGTTTCCGGTGAAAACGGAAGTCACCAACAGTCACGTGACTTGTCAAAAACCGTAAAATGTGATATATGATATTCCCAAGTTTTATTTTTCGGCTCCAATATGGCGTTTTATCAATCATTAATCAATTAAAAACATTAATTGTGCGTAATAATATGGTTTTTAAATTTTTAATTTGTATTAAATAAGTTTTGTTTTGTGATATTGGTCATCTGTAATTAACATGTTAGCGGTAAGTTTTAATATGTTAAGTAGCTTTAACTTATGTAACCCAGGCGACGACCCTCCAAGGGTGGGCGGGGCGACAAAAATTGTTACAAAGGCGGCGGCGGTGTTTTCAGATTTACTTTTCCCTGGATTTATGGAAAAATCGGAAAACGTGGAAACACTGCGTCTAGGGATGCCTGGGACGACGCCCCTAGGGCGAAGTTTCAACCTCCTAGGGCTTCAAATAATGAAGATATGCCTCTTTTCCCATATATGACCATATGCCCCACATGAAATTATCAGTAGCGTAAGTAACTTATTGTACTCCCCCTGTATAGCCAGCACTTATGGATGTGCCCTAGTATATCAGAGACTAGAAGATTCTGGAATTTTTCAAAAGCCTCCAGAACAGGTGTAGGACACGACATATAAGGCGGGAGAAGAGCGGCCGAGTCAGTCAGTAGTGATCGAGCATTGGAGATAGACTTAAAGAGAATTAAGAGCTGTTACCGAGTTTAGAACGTTATAGATTAGGTAATTGATTGTATCGCGTATTTAAGTGTGAGTCTCACTTATCTTAAAGAGCCTGTAAATTTTACCGCGTAAAACGCAACTCACAACAATGTACTATACTATAAAGAGAGTCAAAGAAAACGGAGCATCCTTTCGAAAAAGCGAAAGGAGAAGGAAGAAAGAGAGCAGCGAAATTTCTTAAAATGCTGGTCAATTAGTCAGCAACATTCAAGGTGACCAAAATGAGACGAACACTGAAACGGATATCAAATTTTTCACTGAAGCGGTCCGCTTACAGTAACATAGGAACAAGCTTTCTCTCGGACTTTTTTTTTTTATCTTGGGACAGTCCACGAAGGCTGATGCCTAAGTACTAACGTACCGTGGGTGTCTTCAATGTGGTGAGAGGGAGTTTTTTCACACGGGACTTAAATTGTTGGAGATTGGGAGGAGAAGGAAAAACTTCTGAGAGCAGCAGGTTCCATAGTCTTGACACTCTAGGGATGAAGGAACGAAGAAAGCGGGAAGTTCGGGGCCTCTCTAACTGAACTGTAAAAGGGTGCATAAAAGTTGCACTACGTGTTGCTCTGTTGGGAGCTGCCAGAGAAGGAATTATACTGGCCAACTCCTCTTAGCAGAAGCCGTGAAAATACCTATAGAAGAGCGACAGATACCCTACAGCTCGACGGTGGGCAAGAAGAGGAAGCCTTTCTGTGAGCGTTGGATCATTAATAAGACGAACGGCTCTTCTTTGAATGGAGTCCAGAATGCTAAGTGTTGTAGGGGACGCCATTCCCCAGACATGAGAACAATATTCTAAAGAGGGTCTGATTTGGGATACATACAGAGTGTACAGATTGGAAGAAGAGAAATATTTTCTGGCTCGGAAGAGAAATCCAATCTTTTTGAAGCTGCCGAAGCTATGGATAAAATGTGTTTGTGCCAGTTGAGGTTATTCTCAAAAGTAACGCCGACAAGATTAAACGACTCTTTGTTCGAGAACTTGGCCGCTCATATGTAAGGGATGAGCATTTGCAGACTTTTTCGCGACAGCGAACATGACTGTGTTTTCGAGGCATTAAACTGAACAAGATTTTGGCGCCCCAATCCAAGATAAGTTTGAGGTCTTGTGAAAGAGATATCTGCATTGACCTGCGCTTGTTTTCGAAATCAGGATTACACGGTGGCTTAAGAAATTGAATACTAGAGTGGAGGGTACTATCGTCAGCAAAACTATGAATGGGATTGATTGTGGAAGAGAGAAGATCATTAATGTGTAAAAGAAACAGCGTGAGTGCCAGCACTGAGCCCTGGGGTACCCCAGCATTAATTTGGTAGAAGCTGGAGGAATGACCATCTACACTAACTGATATACGTCGATTAGAGAGGAAACTGGAAAGCCAAGAGCAAAGCTTAGGTGGAAGACCGTAAGAAGGAAGTTTGTTAAGAAGCCCATCATGCCAGACCTGATCGAAAGCTTTGGATATGTCAAGAGCAACGATCTGGGATTCACCAAGAAACCAAGGGACTTGTTCCAGTTGTGTGAGACAAAGGAAAGAAGATCAGCTGTGGATCTACTGTGACGAAATCCATATTGTCTATCATGTAAGATCTTATGTTTTTCCAGATACTTTAAAATTTGGGAATTAATGAATTTTTCCATTACTTTGCAAACAACTGAAAGAAGAGATATAGGTCTATAGTTGGAAGGGAGACTTTTGGATCCTTTTTTGGGGACAGGTTGCACACGTGCAGCTTTCCAACTCTCCGGGAAAATGCCTGTGTCGTAAGAGATTCGAAAGAGGCGAGTTAAGATGGGTGCAAGCTCGGGAGCACATTTTTTAAGACGATTGCTGGTATGCCATCCAGCCCAGACGATTTTTTAGTATTAAGAGAAGAAAGAATACGCTTGATCTGTTTGACTTTAAAAATTATATCGGACATTTTATGGGAAACAGGAACAACTGTTGGAAGGGGAAGATTAATAGGAGGATCAAGCGTAGAATTGGCAGCAAATTGTTTGGCAAATAGTTCGGCTTTTCCTTTGGAGGTAGAGACAATTCCATCTTCAGAGATTAGGGGTGGAAAAGAATTTGTGCAAAAGTTCTGACTAATATTTTTGGCAAAGGACCAGAAAGCTTTACTGCCATTTGAGCAAGAGAGAACTTTATTTTTATTCGATTGTTAAAACGGTCTTTTGCTTCTGATATAGTCTGATTATACTGATTTCTCGCTTCGATGCTAGCCTGTCGATTTTCGGGACTGGGGTTTTGAAGAAACTTTTTGTGGGATTGAATTTTTAAAAGTCTGGCTTTGTCACAGGATTTAGAAAACCACGGTTTGTGATTTGGAGTTATGGGGTTCTTTTTAGTGTGGGGAATATAGGTCTCAATGCCTAGTTGAATTGTTTCGGTAATTTGATTACATATTTCGGAAGGATCGAAAGTAGAAAAGCAGGTAGGATCCCAAGGGTAGCTGGCAAAGAAATCTCTCAGACCATCCCAGTCGGCCGAATTGTAGTGCCAGACGGTTCGTGGCGGCATGCTTTCAGTTGCCTCAAAATGAGTGGAGTAAGATACGGTGACCAAACCATGGTCAGAGCGACCAAGGGAAGCAGTTACTGATGCTTGATAGAGTTCGGGGGTGGAAGTAAGGAAGAGATCTAGGGGGTTAGAATTATGGGTGGGAACCCTAGGAAAGTAGGTAGGTTCCATAATTAGATTGGTGAGCGAGTTGCTGATTGCGAAATTTTCTGCTGCCCTGCCTTGTGTATCAGTTTTTGTGGATCCTAGCCAATCCTTATTATGAACATTAAAATCCCCGAGAACGATTACTTCGGCCAATGGAAACTGGGAAATAATATTGTCGATCTTTATTGAAAGGAAATCAAAGAGCTCGTTGTAGGAATTGTCGGACGGGGACCGGTATATACAGCAGATAAATTTGGTAGAAGATCTGAAAGAAAGTTTAAGCCAAAGAATATCAGGCCTACCCGATTCGAGGTTAGAAACCCTAGTACAAGCCAGGTCGTTGCGAACGTAAGCACAAACGCCGCCATGGGGTCGAAAAGATGAAGTGAGTTCATAACCTGGGAAAAGGAGGTGGTTGGTTGCTGTTTTGGGACTTACTTGGGTTTCGGTGAGAAATAGTATGTGGGGTTTGGAGGATTGAAGATAATGGTGAACAGAGTTTACGTTGGAGTTAAGCCCACATATATTTGTGAAGGATATTAGACTTTTCGATGGTGGCCCCCCAAATGTACCCCTCTGCCCGGAGAACCGAATGGAGGGGTATTTTACCTCCGGATAACTTTACGTTCGGGTGTGCCATCACTCAAAAAAAAGAGAAAGAAAAAGAAAAAGAAAGAAAAGGAAGAAGGTAAAAGAGGAAGAAGGAAGAGGAAGAAGGAAAACTGACAAGAAGGAAAACTGACTCACCGCCCAGAACTCGAAACGTCCTGAGACTTCACGAGTCCTTTAAAGGGCAAGTGGGGTGGTCCGCCTCAGGCGAGGAAAGCTCCTCTACCACCTACACACTACTTTATTAAATTCGCCTGACCGACTTAAACAACCCTCTAGACAAGGGGTAAAACTCTCTTGTCTAGAGGGTTGTTCAGGTGGACAAACTGATCTTTTGGAAGATGGAGATCAAGCTGGTCTTGTTCTAGAATCATGTACCGACTTAAAAGGTGTTGATTAATGGCCAGCTGTGATAACGGATCATCTTAGGACGCTCCTAGTACAGCATGGCTCAGCTGCTGCACACAACAACCTCAACAAAACGACAAACAACGAAGTTAACCTGGGACTGGTTTTACAGCGAACTACCAAGTGGTGAAAGAATTCTACGGTCTTGTATGGTATACTCGCCAGCAAAAAATGTACCTCTTTTGCTTTTGCTGTCATCTTTTTGCTTTTATAAAAATAAAAGCCCATTGTTCAGGATTCAACACCACGGATGGGTTTAACTTTTATGGAAGATGAATCCAAAGGTGTATGAACATGAGTCCAGCAAAGTACACAATGACAATTTGTTTAAGTGGAGGGAATTATAAATGAGGATCAACCAGGAAGCAACGATCGATGAAGCAGAGCTAACAATTGCACACAAAGAAAAAGAGAAGTGGAAGTATATTTTAAGAAGATTGCTTGATGTGATTCGGTTTTAGGAAGCAAAACGTAGCACTACGTGGGCATCGTGAATCACCTGATAAAAAAGTTGCAAGTGGAATCAGAGGCAACTTTCTTAAACTCGTGATACTTCTGACAAAGTACCAACGACTATAAACTACACAGGATGGCTCAGTTTGCCGAATCTGTCTGCCAAGGTCAAACTCGCCGTGACGTCACCACCGGTGCTGATAGAAAGCGCGCCTATGCGTTATATAGCATTTTCTGCGATTTTAGAAAAAAATTCTTAATGCAAAATAAATTGTAAGCAAAATTTGGATCTTATACATTTAAAAATATTATCTTTTCATTGAAGAAAAAGATAATAAATAATTTTATTTACCTTATTTATCCTAAATCAAACTGTCACACACAAGGAAACGAATGTTAATTTGTCTTCTCTAGTCCAAACTACACTAAAAGTACTTTAATAAACGCCAATTGTTTAACAAAATTACAAAAGAAATCAGAAAACCTTCCAAAACACACAGGATCAAACAGCCAAATGAATGTAAACAAAACTATTCAGCACCGGTGGTGACGTCACAGCCGCTCCTTTCTCCTTAATTTTCCAACGTACGTTAAATGGAACTGAGCCATCCTGTGTAGTTTATAGTCGTTGGCGAAGTACCACGCGATATTATGCGAACATGTTACATTAGCTTGGAAGCAAAATCCAAGTCTCGTATCTGTCACCTCAGACACAAAACGAATTCATCCAAGTTTTGGCGGATCAAGTTCGCGGGAGAGTTATTAGGCAGGTTAAAAAAGCCAAATAATTAACTATAATTTTTGACAGCACACCAGATTTGTCTCATGAAGGTCAAGTTAGTCAGGTGCTACGGTAGTGCTACACAGTATGTGAAGTGTGAAGAAGGCAAAGTAGAGGTAGTGGAGTCTTTTGTCGACTTTATAAAAGCAAAGATCAACTAACGGTTGAAGTACCCGTCTTTGTGTTTTTCTCATCATCGACTCAACGCTGGGACGCCCTGACTACTGTAACGAAGCAAAATGTGAAGCTCTTGATTACTACTCGCTGGAGCGCCAGGCATGAGGCAGTTAATGTAGGTAGGTAGGTTTAAAGTGAGTGGGTATAACACCCTTCCAGCGCGACCGATCGGTCTATTGTGGCAACCAGATCCGACGCTGGTTGAATTTTGACTGCCTTTACATCGTTCTTACTCCACTAAAGTTAAGGCTTTGGAGATTTTCTTGGTGGAAAAGAGGGATAAATTGGTTCATGGTGCATCCACTTTTGCAAAAAAGGTATGTGAAGAACATGGCATTGAGGCTGCACCCAGCGGTACAAGAAACACGCTTACATGATGACGACGGGAGAGCGGATGCTAGTTTGTCATATGAGTTGCGGCGTGAAATATTTACTTCTGTAGACAGAATTATCCAGAAAATCAAAACTGCATGATCTGGACGCAAAGTTTTCTTTTTTAACGCCATCAAACCTATTGAAGCCCGAATACATTTTTTGCAAACTGGACCAAGCACCAGATGATATTGATGTAGAAGAATTTCAGCGAGAACGTGAAAGACTCCAAAATTTCGTCCGTGCGTCAAATAGAGAAGCACTTTTCCAGTTTGTACAACAGTATGGTTTAGGTACTTCCGCTCCTAATATTGCTATAATGCTGAGGATATTTTGACAGCTGGCATTACTATAGCTAGCTGTAGCTTTTCTAAACTGAAATTAATCAAGAATTACCTACTTACGTACTACTATGAGTTCGTTAAAGTTAAGTAATTTGGCAATATTGTCAATCGAGCATGATTTAGCAAACGAAGAGTGGACTTTGACAATGTGAGTTCAGATTTCGCTGCCCGGAAAGACCGTAAAATTAATATCTGAGTATGTTTGTATGTAGTTGTAGATACTAAGATACTTTGTCGTGTCAAGTAGCATAATAAATAATTTATATAGCTGTCTTATGAAATTGTTTTTTTTATTATTATTTTTTATTCTTACCATTTTAGGGGTATAAATTTTTATTTTTGATTCTGTAGGGGCGGTAAACTTTTTTTCGCCCCGGGCGCCCCTAACCCACGCTACGCCGCCGATGATAAAAATTTAAATCTCTTACTCATATCAGTAAACCCACAGAAAAAGTGTTCTCAGTATTAATAAAAAATAACATTAAAATAGCAAACTAAACTAATAATAATTTGGGAAAACACTTAAAATACAACAAAGATAAAATAAGTAAGGGGAAAAATCAGGGGTATACAAATAAACTGTGGAACATGTCCCAAAGTGTATATAGATCAAAAAGGAAGGACTTTTGAGTAAAAGATTTCAGAACATAGGAACAGTTTTTATAAAAATAAAAATATTTTACTCATGCTTTACATATGAGAGACTATAGCCACACCCCCAATAAAACGAAATCCTACATTTTGCTAATAAAGGTAAAACTGTCTTTCGAAATACTTGAACATTAATAAAAATAAAAAAATCTCAAATATCCTTTAACTATTATCAGGTACTACCTAGACAAATGCAAACATTTTTAATGTGCATTTCTATACCGGGTGTTTCTCAAAGATGGTTCCCCCTTATAACTTTTTTTATTTTTTATGGGAAGATGAAATTTGGCTTGTCGATATATGACCTAAAAATACATTGAATGACGGATCCAGTTGTTTCTAATGATTTCCGGTTTCACCGGAAATGACCCCAACTTTTGAATTTTAAATGGAACACCCTGTATTTTTTTATCTATTCGATAGAAAGTGACATCTCAAATACAATGACACCCCATATGCCAAATTTTGACATTTTTCTTTAAAAATGTTTAATTTTTTAAAATTCAATCTAGAGTGCCATGACGTCGTTAAAACAACCAACTTTGAGTCCAGGAGGCGTGAAAAAATAGTTTTAATTATTTTTCGTATTTTATGGCATATTTGAAAAGAGCATTTTTTTGTAAATAATTTGATACCCCACACTTAATATTTGGAATTAAATCAACACTAAAAAAGCTAAAAAAATAGGCATAGTAGTTGTTGCTTATAAGAATAATAATTATTATATTATTATTAATAATTATATTCAAATCAAAATGCCCTATTAATAAAAACAGTAATAACTTTAAATAACTAACTCGCATTTAGTTATTAAACTTTGTAACATCATTGATAAACATTAATGTTTTTGTTTATTTCCAAGCCTACCTGACAAAATTGCCGAAATGCATATGACTCTTTTCGAATGCCACGGACCGGATGTTTTATTAATTTTACAAGCAACAACCACTATGCCTATTTTTTTGATTTTTTTTGTGTTGATTTAACTTAAAACATCAAGTGTGGGTATTAAATTATTCACAAAAAATGTTCTTTTCAAATATGACAACGAGCCACCATCGTTCCATTTGAAAAAATTGGATTATGTCCAGAAATAAAAAATAAAAACACCGTCAGATATTTAAAACTATTTTTACGCCTTGTTAACTCAAAATTGGTTGTTTTAACGATGTCATGGCACTCTAGATTGAATTTTAAGAAATTAAATAATTTTAAAGAAAAATGTAAAAAGTTGACATATGGGGTGTCATTGTATTTAGGATGTCATTTTTTATCGAATGGGTTAAAAAAAAATACATTAAATCCATTTAAAATTCAAAAGTTGAGGTCATTTCCGGTGAAATCGGAAATCGTCCGAAACAATTGAACACGTCATTCAATGCATTTTTAGGTCACATATCGACACGCCAAATTTCATTTTCTCATCCTAAAAAATAAAAAAGTTATAAGGGGGAACCACCTTTGAGAAACACCCGTATATTAGTTTAAATTACTATAGTCTGAAGAAAGTACCGTGTTGCTGAAATATATTTATTAAGTCATACTTTGGCAATGTAAGTGAAGTTTTTCAAATTTCAAGTGTTTTATTTTATTAAAACCAGTGATTAGAAAATTCCATCGAGTAACGATCAAATAAATTATATTATTTATTGATGAAATAAAACAACCTTATAATAAATTTAATTAACTTAACCACTAAGTAGCAAAGCTTTTCCACAAAAAAAAAAAGAAAATTCTTTAAATAAAAGCCGTTGATGGCTAAATAAATTGGCTTTCTTTTACTTCCTGCCCCTTTCCTCTCAAAGTGTCTAGACAAAGACAACTTGGAAATATGGAAATAGCGTTTCAAATCTTGAAACGACAAGCACATGTGTCGACACTATTAAATTAAATTTCTTTCCTTTGCGAAAAGAATGGCTCAAATTTCTCAAATTCGAATTATCTACTTTACATTCATTTTAAATTTAGAGCGCGCGTGGAGAACTTTGAACGTTTTTAATATTTAATTTTCTTTGATTTATGATTGTAGCCGTGTTCAGGTTTAAACAAGCAGAACATGTGGGCCTAAATCATTGACGGAACTTTAAAAATTTCGAGGGGGAAGGCAAATAAAATGAAGCTATTTTAAAAATTATTATTGTCAATAAGTTTTTTTTAATAAGTTCTTGTTGGGTTTCCTCGCCTGGAAAATTTCTAAAGAATTAAAATTTTTAAAATCCTTTAGCAAAATATCTGCTTACTATTTTAGATCCTTTAGTAAACAATACCGAATTATGCATTAAAAATTTTCAACATTTCTTAGAAAAATTAACACACATTGACACAGACCCAAATAACACCCTGGTAAGTTTTGATGTTAATTAATTTACAAATGTTCCAGTCAGTAAAACATTAAATATTGTTAGAAATAAATTAGAAAATGATGTACAACTCGGTAAAAGAGTCAAACTAAACATAAACTCTATTTCTAAATTAATTTTTTGCGTAAAAACCACAATTTCCAATATAACACTGACTTTTACAAACAAACTTCTGGCATGGCCATGGGTTCACGTATGTCACCATTAATAAGTTATATTTCTATGGAACCTTTTAAATCTAATTTTGTACAAAACTATTATAATAAACCTTTAGTTTAATGGAGATATAAAGAGACATTTTTTTATTTATCAATATAACGAACATTGTCTAAATAATTTTTTAACACACATTAATACACAAGACCCCATTGGTAAAACTTGGTAAAAACGGAAATAAATAGTTTTGAAACTAAAATTTACACAAAACCTACACCTACAAACAGATACTTAAATTCTAACACTAATCATCAACCAATGATGGTAAAAAGGGGAGGAGAAGTAAAAAGTCTTTTTGATTGAATTAAAATAATTTGTTCTGATTAAAGTATGGAAAATAAAAAAGAATTTTTAAAATATATTTTAGTTCAAAATAATTATCATTTTGATTTTATAAACACATGTTTTCTAAAATTTAAACAACCAGACAAAGTCAAAATAGATCTATTACTTTTTGGCTTTTCAAATAAAATTTGACGAATATTTGATAAATTTAATATTTGTACTATTTTAAACACAAAACACTATTAGATCTCAAGTAACAAAAACAAAATGATAGAATATAAACAAAAATTAAAAAAATGTTATTTATAAGATTCCTTGTAAATGTAATACATTTTTATAGGTGAAACTTCCAGACCACTAGCCAAATGCATAAAAGAACATAAAACATACATTAAAACACAAAATTTCACAAATTAAAAATCTGTCAACACGCATTTGATACCAACCACATAATAAACTGGAATGCTTCTAGTATTTTAGCAAAGGAAACTTGTTTAAAAAACGTAAAATAAAAGAACGCGCATTTATATTATTAAATAAAGATAAATGTGTATCATTATTATCTGATTAATTCTGGTTAGTTATTATATAAATTAATACATGGTTACCTATGCTTGATGCTGAAGTAATTTCAGGTAAACTTAAAATCCATTAACAGACCACCTTTTTCATCTTTTTGAAAATTATAAGTATACCAGTTAAAACAAACGAATATGCAATATATGACAAAACGTCATAAATAAAGTTCTTGAAATATCCTAAATTTTATACCAAAATTTTTACAAATTTAGTTTGAATTTCCATTTTATTTTTCATTTCAGTTAATCTTGATAACGGTGGCAGACTTACCACCGAAACGTAGAGATAAGTGCTTTAATTTTTTTGGGTTTTTTTTTCTTTTTTCTGTTTCAGGCGATCTGCCACACTTCGCTATACCTCGAGACCAGGACCGAAGTGGTCCCATTCTCTAGAAACTGTTCAGGCAAATAAACAACACAAGAACTTATTAAAACTTGAATCCGCCGCAAAACTATAGTACACATTACAGTAAGTTTTTTTTTTATTTAATAGCCGAAATACTTTTTAGAATGTCATTTAAAACTGGTTGCGTTAATTCGCAGTTACTTCAAAACTCTTGAACCAAACATTTAGTGCACGATTGCAGTTTTCGACAAGCAACATAAATCGATCAACTAAATCAGGGTCTCCAAACTTAGGGCCATACTGATTACTCCAGTAAGTTCCGAGGGCCAAAACCATATTATCATTGTTGCCGGTGGTAAGAAGTGAAATAGTCCACTGATGAAAAAAAAAGTCCGAAAAAGTACACAACGTTTAAAAAAGGCTGCAAATCGGACTAAAGTACGCAAAACGGCAACACTGCATATTATTAATTTTCCTGTCATTATATGTAATTTCTAGATTAGTCGTAGAGTACGAGCCATGAGGAGTAACGTGACACGACATCTGGTGGACACAAGCGGAAATAGGTAGTACCTTCTATCGCTAACAGATGGCGCTAATAGCACGTACAGAATAATCTCGTTGGTTCGAGAAAGTTCTGGTGTCTTCCACTCACTTCTAGATGGCAGTAATTGGAATATATAAGAAGGCTAGTGGCGCAACCACAAGTCAGTTCCTATGACACTTGTTAAATAAAATATTGCATACCTCCTTAAAACGTGTTTGTGCGTGTTTAAGTTTAAGACATCTTTATAACGGGTATTTTGATTTAAATTGTTGCTTTTGTGGGGAATTAGTAGTATGGAAAAGAAGCGAAAAATTGATAGTGAATGCAGAAAATTCAAAGATCAGTGGAACATTCAGTATTTTGTAATGAGTCCAGTAACAAGGCGCTATGTTTGATTTGCAATGAAAGCATAGCCGTTCTCAAAGAATATAACATTAAACGTCATTATGAAACAACACATTTTCAAAATTACTCAAAATATACAGGAAGTTTGCGGACAGAAAAATTCGAAGCTATGCAGCGCGGATTGAAACCCAGCAATCTTCATTTACAAAACTCAAAACTGAAAAGAGGCTGCAACTCGTGCCAGTTTTGTGTGGCTCTTGAAATTGCAAAACGTGGAAAACCATTCACCGATGGAGAAATGATAAAAGAATGCATAATTGCAGTAGCCGAAGAAATGTGCCCTAAAAAGGTAAATTTTTTAAAAAACTGTCAGTATGTCAGCAAACACTGTGGCTCGAAGGGTAAAAAACATCGCTGAAAATATATCCTCTCAACTGTTCGACAAAAATGGACATTTTGGGGGTTTTTCTTTGGCCTTGGATGAGTCAACGGATGTGTCAGATACTGCTCAGGTGTTGATTTATATTCGAGGGTAGATAAAAGCTATGAAGTGCACGAAGAACTTCTTGATATGTATAGTATTTATGGCACAACTACTGGTACAGATATTTTTAAAGGAGTTGAAATGGCCATTAATCAAAAGAACCTTCGATGGAAAAACTTGAAATGTATTACAACTGATGGAGGCAAAACATGATGGGAAAGATAAAGGGTGGTCGCTCTTGTGTCAAAGGCTGTAAAAAATGACGGTGGTTCAAAACCATTAGTCTTACATTGTATCATTCATCAACAGTCTTTGTGCGGAAAATGTTTGGATATGTCTGACGTTCTGAAACCAGTCATATCAACTTTTAATTTTTTATCAGATCTTTTGGGCTGAATCACCGACAATTCCGACAATTTATTGAAGAGATTGGAGAAACTGACTTACCTTATCATACTGCCGTACGCTGGCTTAGTTGTGGGAAAGTCCTTCAGCGCTTTTTTGAAGCATCGCCCTCTTACTGAATTACAAAACAACGCATGGCTGTGGAAATTAGCATTCTATGTTGATTTGACAAAACATGTAAACGAACTGAATTTGGGATTGCAAGGAGAAAACCAGCATCTTCCTGATTTATACACTAATATCAAATCATTCCGGAAGAAATTGACACTGTTTCAATCACAACTACGAAGTAAATGTTTTTCACATTTTAAAACATGTGAAATATTCAGCCACACTACTGAGACTGAGTTTCCTATCGATTTTGCAATCGAAACTTTGAGTGCTTTGAAGATAAATTTTGATACTCGTTTCTCGGACTTTGATGCCATTGCGAATCAAATTAAGTTTTCAGAATCCTTTGATACTGACATTGAAACCCTAGCCCCGGAACTTCAAATGGAAATGATTGATCTACAATGCAGTGATATAATTAAGAACAAATATCAAAACTCATCTTTGTTAGAATTTTATAAGAGTCTTCCACTGACACAGAATTTGATAAATTTGCTCGTGATCTGTTTTCTGTTTTTTGGGACTACTTATTTGTGTGAGAAAACCATCCCCAAAATGAAGTACACAAAAAATGTTTACAGATCAAATTAACTGATGAGCATCTTAAATTAATAATTGGTCAAGTAAAATTAGTCCACAACTACAAACTATTGTCAGTGGAAAATCTCAATTACATAAATCTCATTAGTATTTCATATGTCATTATATTTGTTAAGGGTTATGTGATTATTTAAAATGTATAAAATGTTAGTTGGATATTTCAATAATTTGTTAGTTATATATACTGAAGGGTTTAAAATTTTTTGCATATTATACATGTCTTTACTCATTACAATTCTGTGTTTCTTTATCCAACTTATCACAAAAACAATAACAATAAGCCTACAAGAATGTTATGAGTTAAACGGAGTTAGCCCATGACCATATCAATATAGATGTCATATTAATAATTATTCAACATAAAATTAGAATACTTCAGTAAACTAATTTAATTTGCTATAAAAATTATTTGTTCTCTAAAAGGAGTTTTCAAGTATGCTAGCTCTCCGCGGGCCGGACAAAATCTGTCCGCGGGCCGGATGTGGCCCTCGGGCCGTAGTTTGGAGACCCCTGAACTAAATAAACACAACACGATATGGTGGTATTTTGATTTCTAATTTTTTTATTATATAGTAATACTTCATGGTCCGTGATCACGCTGATCACGGATCCATTTTTAATCACTGATTAATATCAAATCTCATTAAACGCTATCGGATTGGATATTAATAAGCACATGGTTAACCCCAGGTCCGTAATTATGGACCATGTGGTTTTACCTTTTAGAAATGATTGGGCGTCATGAATATATAAAGGATCTCTAAGAAACATGGGATTACGCCTATAGGAAAATCCTTGGCAAAAAAATAAGACAAAAATGTTGTATAAACATAGCTCCAATACAGCTCCATTTTTACAAGTAAGTATAAGGTGTGGAAGAAACATTGTCAGATTTGGAATTTCCTCTTTAATTTTAAATCGGGTTTTTCGATTTGGTACATTTAAAACACTGATTGAAATACATCTTCTGATCAAGGGCGTAGCCAGGATTGTATATAGGGGGGGCAAACAAAGAAAATGTTTTGACTGTTGTTTTTAACAAACGAGTTTTACATGAGCAGTGAAGGTAGTAATTAAAAAATATATAAAAATCAGAAATAGCCTTATTATTTGACAATTATTCTACGAGATTATTCACAAAATCTTTTTAAAACTTTTCGTAGAATTTCACCTTTTTCATCGGTTTTCGATCATCGTAGACCGCAACCACGTTTTTACATGTCGCAAAGTCGAAAAATACCTTTCTATATTGTTCATTGTACACGGCTGTGCCAACGAAAAAACGATAACTTTTTTTGTAGCCGGGAAGAAGGTGTCCGCCTCCTTTAACACATCTGTAAAGTCTATTTTTTCTAGATCTTCACTTTGTTTACCTTTATTCTTTCCACAATTTATACCATAATTCCGCTTCATGTTAAAAAAAGGAAGATCATAGATCTGGCAGAAATCTTATGATATTTCTTTAAAATCAACAAGAGTCATTTTTAACATTTAACTGGGATGTAGCGACATTAAACTAAAAGCTGGTAAATTTTCTTTAAAAAAAACACTGTTCGAGTGCGGTTATCAGTAAATCTAAATAAGGAATGATAACTGATCGTTTTTAAAAATCCTTCCCCTTCCAGTTTGGGTGATTGGATTAGCCCAGTCTGTGGTAATTTTCATGACTTTTAAATTTTTAACAGGTTGAAAGGGTATTAGGGAAATTGTAGAGGGGGATTACCTGAATATGACTTTTAAATTTTTGGGCCCCGGAAAAAAGGGGTGCAGGGTTGGGGGGGGGAGGGGTTAAAAAATGCTAAAAAAGTGTTTTTTCTTTGAAAATAATTTTAAATTTTTGAGGAATACGTTTAAAAGTTTTTTGGTAAAAAACCTATAATTAAAACCCCAAAATTAAATTTTGTCCATTTGTTTTAAAAAGAAAAAAACCCCTTAAAAAAAGCCATTTTTTGAATGTTTATAATTACAAAAATATTTTTATCCATTTTATCATTTAAAAAATAGGTTTTTAATTTTAATTAAATAAGAGGTTCTAAAGCAAGATCGGATAATTTTTTTCTAAGATAATTGAGTTTTTTTCTGATTTTAAGGCCCCAACTAGTAGGCTATATCTTTTTTTTATAAATATTTTAGGTATTACAAATGTTTTTTTCTTTTTTAAAACTTATATTTTTAAAAATTTAGATCCCAAAGAAATAAAAAAAAAAATATTAAGTCCTTCGTTTTTAAACCCCCTTTAAAAAAAGGGAAATTTTTTTTAATAAACAATTGGAGCCCCGGGTCGCCCCCTTTTAAGTTAAGAAAAATCAAAAATATGGAAAACTTTTTAAAACAAATACTTTTGAAAAAAGGAGTTATTTTATTTATTAAATTTCAAATTACTTAAAATTTTGAATAAACATTTAAAAAAAAAAATATTTTTTATTTTTTTTCCCGGGAAACATACCTTTAAAAAAACCCCAAAAAATTTTTTTTTATAACTGAAAAATATTGCATTTACATGAAGAAATTTTATTACTTAAAATTAAGGGGCTTATAAAAATAAAAATTTTAAACCTTTTAAAGGGGTTTGTTAAAGTTTTTAAAATATTAATTTACAAAAGAAATTTTTTTAAACGGAAATTATGCATTTTTTTAATTTTTGTTTTTTACCCCAATTTTCTTTAGATTTGTGTTTAGCGGAAAAAAAAACTCTAGAAAATCCCATATTCCCCACCCACCATTTTTTTTGGGCCTTGGAACAATTTTTTCTTTAATTTATTTTATTTTTTTTATCTAAAACCCTATTAGACGACATACCAAAATTAAATCTGAAAGGGACCTTAGAAAAAACAAAAAACCAGATTGGTGTTCATGAATCCTCTAATTAAAATGGTATTGGCGAGAGATCAATTAATTATCTGAAAAGTTAATTCGTGTTATTATGTTTAAAATAAAGCCTTACAACTTCTCAAACAAAAAGAATTACACTTGTTAAAATAAAATATCATGGTTTAATCTGAGCCTACAATTTGTATTTCTAAGAATATGATATACTCAAATTAAATGTTTTAAATTTTGGTTTATTATAGCAAATCTTTGGTATAAGTAGGTTTTGTTTATTTAGTGATATATTATGGCTAATTTAATAATTTTTAACATGTTCGGTTTAATATGAGCATTTTTAGGGCGAAATATGTACAGGGTGTAACAAATTCCGAGTGCTATCCATGGGGATTTTGGGAAACCATGGGAATACGAAGTCAGACAAATTAAGGCAAAGTTGCGCATTTATGCCAACAATGCCGTTTAAAATGTGTCAGTTTTCGAATAGTTCAAAGATATACGGGAAAAACCAAGAATTTGAAAAATGTATTTTACTACAACCCCTGTTATTAACCGATTTTAAAAGTAATAACACATTCACATAGCCACTTTATTTCCGCTAAATATTAGTGTTTGGATTTCCCATTCAACGTTTCGTTTTCTGACGACCATCATCAACTTTATTTTTTTCTTGTGCCCATATGGATCTCTTTCCCTCTTTCTTTTTGAGCTAATACCGAACCACAAATCTGATATGCAAGTGTGATAAATCGTTGAATAGGTCATTCAATAAACTCAAAACTAAAAAAAAACCCAAAATGGCGTCCACAAAAAAAAAAAAAGTTAATATGGTCGTCATAAAATTAAAGTTGAATGGCAAATCCAAAAACATAATATTTAGCGGAAATAAAGTGGTATTAAATGTGTTATTAATTTTTAAAAACGGGTTTAAAAAATAAGGTTAGAAAAAAAAATCAATTTTGAAAATTTTTTTTTTTTTGTATTCCTGGAACTATTTGGAAAAATTACACAAAAAAGGGATTTTTTAGGGCAAGTAAATGGCAACACCTAAATTTTAAACCACCTCGTATCTCTTTCGGTTTTTTAAAATCCCCCCTGCATACACTCAATTTTTACACCCTGTATAATACATTTAAAGAGAAGCTGCTGCACCAATAATTTAACAATTCTTTTTTTTAACGTATCCATTTTTTTTCCCTATTCAGTCAATTTTTTGTAAAATAATTTTTTATGACCTCAACACTGTTGCCTAAACAACGTTATTTCATTAAAATTGGAAATACGAAAAATATCGTTACTTTAAAAATGATAAAAAATTATTTCGTTTAGCTAACATTAATATAGGTAACAAAGTTTTTTTCCTTTTTAAAAAAATTCATTATAATTATAACAGGTTTAGCTGACAACTACAAAAAAACAACAGGTAAAAAAAAACGTTTATTAAAAAAAAATCTTGCTGAAGCTTTTTAAAAATCTTTTAAAAAACAAAATATAATTTTCATTATAGAAGAATTAACTTTAAGTTCTACTTTCGGAAAAAAACAGTCTTGTTCTCAACTTCGTAACGAAATAAAAATCAGTTCAGCTATTTTCGAACTCATTCGAGGCCCAACCAACGGGGTTGGAAGGCATTCGGACAACTCTGGCAACTGGTCTTCCTCTGACATTTTCAAAAAAAAAAT
>JAHBCN010014006.1:0-23414 GCA_019359885.1 Listronotus oregonensis
AATAGTGAAATTTGGGTTCGATTCAATCAACCGGTGGGGGGAAATAACTCCCATCACCAAATCAAGACCCACTCGGGAAAGATGATGTATCGACGTCACTGGCCAGTCATTGAGGCGGACGGCAGACAGCGTTGCCAAGTGGTCAGATAATTCTCAGATTTTATTGTCGACGGTTCGTGTTTGTGTAATGAATGGAAATAAGTCTGTAATTTGTCGCGCATTGTTGACAGCGGTTCACAGTCTAATTTTGTGACAGAAAAATTGTGTAAAAGCTTAGATTTGGAATGCTCAAAAATAAACCATGTTATTAAAGGAGTAGGGGAGGCTTTGACAAAGATTAATAATGAGACAAAACTGACGATAAAATCCTGTTATAGAAATTACAGTAACGATATAAAATGCTTAGTGATTCCTCGAATTACTGGAAATTTACCTATTAAGTCATTCAATAGACAACTTTGGAAATTCCACCTGACTTAGAGTTGGCTGACCCAAACTTTTACCTATCTGACGATATTGATTTATTTTAGGTTCAAGTGTATTTTGGACAGTTTTGATTTCTGGACGTAAAAAAATGGGCTCAAGAATGCCTGTCCTACAGAATACAGAATTTGGTTGGGTTCTTGCCGGAAATTTATATTTGAATTCATTGGATAAAGAAGAGTCTATTACTTGCCTGAACCTCAATACTACTATTGAGTCTATGGATAACAAAATTGTAAAGTTTTGGGAACTTGAAGACGTAGGTTCGTCAAATAATAAGATTCTTTCCAAGGAAGAAATTTATTGTGAGGAGTATTTTAAGAATACTGTTTCAAAGGATAGTTCAGGAAGGTATATTATAAAGATTCCTTTCAAGGATACTATTGAAGAGTTGGAGACTCTCGCACCATGGCATTACACCGATTTGATTTATTAGAAAAAGGCTTAGTAAAAACCTGATTTAAAGAAGCAATATACCGAATTTATGTCAGAATACCTAGAATTGGGTCATATGTCAGAAGCTAACATAGATATTACGAAGGGTATTTCTTGCCACATCATGGCCATTGTAAAACAGTCAAGCCTAACCACAAAAGTGTCGTGGGTGTTTGATGGATCTGCCAAGTCAAGCTCAAGGGCTATCCATTAACGATGTGCAGTATATTGGCCCTTCTTTGCAGCGGACATATTTCTCATCTTGGTGAGATTTAGGTCATATACTTATGTTCTTAGTAGTGACATTTCAAAGATGTATCGTCAAGTTCTGATTCACCAGGAACAACGTAAATATCAGAAGATATTATGGCGAGCAGAACCTGACAAAGACCTTAAATGCTACGAACTGAACACTATAACATATGGAACAGCTTCGGCTCCATATCTTGCCGTAAAGTCATTATTAAGTTGCTGTGGATAATGAAATCAATCATCCATTAATAGCAAAGATTATAAGGAGAGATTTCTATATGGATGATCTCTTAACAGGATCTGACAATGAAAGAGAGATTCAAAAAATTTAGAAGGATATCTCAGGGGTGTTATCAAGTTCAGGATTTGAACTCGAAAATGGCTTTGCAATAATCAGGAAGTTTGAAACAATTTAGAATAAACAATGATTTAGACGTATCTACCGGAATGGAGATCAAAATAAGACATTGGGAATAATGTGGGATGCAAAAAACGACATTATACGTTATAATATTAATGTGCAGCCACATCAATGGAGCAAACGAAGTATCCTTTCTGTAATATGTCAGATTTATGACCCCTTGGGACTTCTTGGGCCAATAGTCATAAGGGCGAAATTAATAATGCAGGATTTATGGAAACGAAAATTGGAATGGGACCAAGATCTTCCTTCTGATGTTCCAAAGTTGGATAAATTTTAAAACAACATTAGGACATAAATAAAATTACAATACCAAGAAGGGAAAATATTTTTTATTTTGCTTATTCACGGGTTTTCACGCATCTATGAAGGCTTATGGATCTTGTTTATCTTAGATTTCCCATGTCAACAGGAAACATGCGTCACATCTTTATGTGCAAAATCACTTTGACCCTGAAGAAAATGAGTTTGCCATTTGGAGCTTTTGGGGCTTGCTTCTCGCGAATTTAAAAACTTGTCTCTTAAATTTTAATGATAAGTACTTTTGGACGATTCCACTTTGCTTGTTTTGGGAAAAAGGGAAAGACCCTTTGATAAACAGTTCGTACCCAAACAGAGTTCAAAAAACCCAAAACTTATAAAACCCCAAAAATGGGGTATCATTGTTGGACATAACCCTCCTTTTACTTTCTCGTGGTTGCTCTTCGAGTGACCTTTCTAACCATTTATGGTGGCACGGCCTGAATGGCTTCTCAAAGATGAACTACGGGAATATTTCTGAAGTTGATTCACCTTTGAATACCCGAATCTAAGATATTTCTTTACTACTATTAAAAAGTAACATAATTTAAAAAATTTAATTATTGAACCGATTTTCTTTTTTAAAATTTTTTTGCATGTTTTAGGCTATAAAACGGTTTATATTCAATATTGGGTTTGTTTCTAAAAAAAAATTTTATACTTCCCTAATAAAATTGAAGTGCCAGTCTTTCAATAAAGATAGTAAAAAGGGTGTTTTGCCGATAGTATAACATTCTATTAAGCAATAAACCTATGTCCAAAAAAAGTAAGTTTTGTCCAAAACCCTTTATTATAATGATGTTTTAAATTTGGAGGGAAAAAAAATTCCAATATTCCCTTCAATTGTAAACATCAAATTATCTTCGGAATCATCTTTGACAAAAGAATTTTAAAAATGAACATGAACGTTTATTGCTTGGGGGTACAACGTTGATGTATTCCAAAGAAAAAAATACTGGCCAATATCCCGAAAGGGTGAAAATATGTTTAAAAAAATGATTCCTTGTTTTAAAGCTAAACCTAAAATGACTAATTATTTGATGGGAGATTCCCAATTAAGATAATATTTTTTCAGTCTTTGAAAATGTAGGAACTGATTATGGGGGGCCCTTCAAAAGATAGAAAAATCAGGTGCTAAGGAAAAAAGTCTACATTTGCCTATTTATCTGTATGACTACCAAAGCTTTCATTAGAGTTGGTACCCATATAACAAGCATTATTGCTCTAAAACCTTTATCAGAAAGGGGTAGCCCCACTAATATCTATTCTGATAATGGTAGTAATTATGTGGGAACTAATAATAAATTCATGATTATACAAGTTCTTCGGATAACATGACTTTTTCTCAAAATATTTGTCTGAAAAAAAAAAAATGGCTTTTTATTCCTGCAAACTCCCTTTGGCGGTCTGTGGGAGGAGGATCAAAAAACATTAAAACTCATTTAAAAAAAATTATGGGTTTGAGAACTTTAACCTTTGAGGAAATTTTTTCATTTTGACTCAGGTTAGGGAATTAAAATTTTCGCCCCCTTTTCCAATTCAATGACCCCAAGATACCAAACTTCTCCAGCCCCTTTCCCGATTGGCCGAACATTGAATTTGCCCGGGGTGGATTTGTCCGCAGTACCTGAAAAGTCGACGGGGGGCAAAAAATTAACTTTGATCCACGTTTTTGGGCCCCGATGGAAGAAGGGAAACCTGAACGAACAGGTTCCCCAAGGGGTTAAACTTCATCAACTTCTCAAGGTTGGTTCAATGGGTTTTGGGTTAAAGAGACCGAAACCCCCACTACAGTGGCCTCTGGGACGAACCGTCTAAACGGTCCCAAAAATTCTCCCCGTAGGACCTGAAGGTTGGGGGTGAAATAAAAAAGGGCGTCAATCGCCTTTTTTGCCCTTTCCTATTGACGATGACTGAAGATCGTAAAGAACTTTAATCCCCTGGAAAATGGAAATTTTATTATTTTTAAATACCCTTGATTAAAAAAACTTTTTTTCATTTTCAATCAAAGGAAATTTTTTTCAATTTCTCCCTTCAGTTTTAATTAAGCATCATTATTTTATCTTAACCCAGTTTATAATATTTTTTTATTAAAACTTCATGATAAATTTTTTTTTTATAACCATCATTATTTTTGTTTGGGGAAAATGTTTGCTTATTTTGTACCTTTGTTTTTTTTTTTTTTTTGAAAAAGGACCATACCTTTGGGGGCATTTCCTCAATTTTTTTGATATGACGGCAACAATGCCGGAGAGACTCGCGGAAGGGAGGCCCGGGGTTTTATGTACCTGTTAAATCCTCGACAATTTTTTTTTAAAATTTTTCTTTATTTTTTTTTTAAATGGTTTAAAAAAAAATGATAATCCTCATTGATTAGTCAGTAATTCAAAACAGGGGTCTCAAATACAGAATTTTTTTTTGTCAGTGGTTTTTTTACAAATTTTTCCTTTTTTTTTTTAAAAAAATTTTGGTTTAAAAATTCTGCATTTAAATTTTTTAAGAAACAAACTTTTTCCGGCGGGTTTTTTCAATTCAATAAAGAGGGCGCTTTTTAACGAAAAAAAAGGAAAAAAAATTTAATTTTTTTGGTTTTAATTTTTTTCCCTAACAAACGCTAATTTTAAAAAATTTTAAATTTTTTTGTAAAAATTACCAATAGGTAATTCAGGTTAAATTTTTTAAATACATATTTTTCCTTAAACCCTAAAAAAACCCCATAACTGACGTATTGCTTTTTTTTGGTGCAAGTAAAAAAATATTTTCAAAAAAAATTTAAAATTGCTGTTTCCCCTATTAAAATTTTTTTACAAAAAAGGGGTTATTAATTACATGTTTTTATTTTTTTGTCACTCTGACATTTTAAAGAATTTTTAAAAAATAATTAAAACCAAAATATTTTTTTTTTTTCCCCCTTTTAATCGCAATGGTATTCAATACTGTTGATTTCTTCAAAAAACCACTTTTTAAAAAAAAATAGGGGCTATACTTTTTTGTTAAAGGATTCAGAAAAAAAAGTTTTAAAATTTACAGGGTGTTTTTTTAAAAAAAACCTGCTTGTTTCAAAAATTCTTTTTTTAAATTACACCCTGGATATAAACTGTTTCCCCTTTTTAAAAAAGGGGGAAAATAAATAAAAAAACCCCATTTAAAGTTTTTTTTTTATTTTTTTTGGGGCGAAAGTTTTTTCCCGTGTATAAAAAAGAGTTGGGCCCTCTATTTTTTTCAAAATGTCTAAAAAACCAAAGGTCCTTAAATTAATTAAATATTTTTCCCCTAAAATTTTTTTTTTTTTTTAAAAAAAAGGGCCCAAACATTATGTTGCACGGGGGCCTAGAATTTTAAAGATCAATCGGGAGACTTGGGGTTAGGGAAAGGGTAAATACATATATTTTTTATAAATTTAAAAAAAGGTTAAAAGGGGCTTAAGTTTTTCCTTAATACGCCAAATATAGTAAATATTAATATTTTCCCCCTGACAAAAAAATTATAAAAATTACAAAAAAAAAAAAACCCAATGAAAGAAATTTTTTAATTTAAAAAAGGGGGAAACTTGGGAAAGGGGTTAAATAACGTGTTTGTTTTGAATTAATGTTTTTTTAAAAATAATATTTTTTTCAAAAAGGTTAAAAAAAAAAGGAAGTTTTCTTTATGAAAAATTTTGAAAAATTTGTTTCCCACTTCATTTATGGGAATTTTTAAATTTAAACCTTTAAAAAAAAGTGTTTTGTAAGTTTAAGCATTAGAGTTTTTTATAAAGGGAAAAAAATTTTTGAAAGAAAAAAAAAAAAAAAAATTTTCCATATGATTCAACAATTATGATGGTCACTGTATAATCCACAAAAAAAAAAAAAATTTATAAAAATCTTTCCCCAATTTTTTTGTGGTGATACCCCTTTTTAAAAAAACAAAAAACATTTATTTTTTTTTTTTTTTTTAGTTTGGTATTCTGTTTGATTAAAAATAAAAAAAAATTTTAAAGTGAATTTTTATTGGAAAAGAACCATCACCAAGCACCCCTTTTAACCAGAACATATTTTTTTCCCCCCGGGGGTTTTCCCCAAAATTAAATTCAATATATCCCTACAACTCCAAGGAAAAATTTCCTTTGACAAATAAACAGCCAATTGAGCAGAAAATCATCATTTTTAAAAAAATTTTGTCTAAAATTTATAAAAATTCCCGGAATACTAAGGATGAGATTTTTTGGGGAAAATCACTCTTAAAAAATTTCAAAAAAGGGGGACCCCCTTAAATTTTTCTCCACAATTGACCAAAATTTTTTTTACCATTCAAGCTGCTCCCGGGCAAAAAAAAGTCCCAAAGGCAAAAGAAACATCCAATTTAAAAAAGAATGTTTAGCCATGTATTTTTCGGTCCAAGGGGTTTTATAAAAAAAAAGAGAATAACATTTTTTTTTTAAGTTATTCAACATTATTAAGGCACGTAAAAAAAATTAAAATTTTAAAACCTGGACTTAAAAATGACGTGTTTTAAAAAAATTGAAAATTTTAAAAAAAAAAAAATTTTTAAAAATTGGATAAAATATTGTTTGTTATCATTTGATGGGGGTGGCAAAAAGTCAAATCTCTTTTTTTGGGGGCAGATGAAATTGTAGGATTAAAAAAGGGTTTTTTGATAAAAAAAAGGAGTTTTATCCCGCAGAAAAATGCTTACCGTTTTTATGTTAAAAAGGGCTGCTACATGAATGGAAACAACCTCTTTCTTTTACTTTCCCCTTCAAAACTTGACCCACGAAAACTAAAAGAAATTTTTTTTTTTGAAGCCCCTTTGGGAAAAAAATTCAAACTGGTTTAAAAGTTCCGGTTTTGGTTAACGATCTTGGATCAAAAACTGGGGAAAAAAAGGGAAAAAACCTGGGGGTTTCTCCCGAAAAAAACCATTCTTTCATGTTAATTGGGGGGCAAATAATGTTTGACACTCCTCATTTTAAAAATTCGAAAAAAAACTTTTTAAAAAACTTTTTTCTTTTGGGAAAAAAAGGAACCCTTGGGAACACTTGCAGCAGTTATACAATCATGACAAAACTTATACAAAGAAGGGGTGTCCAAAACTTACTGACTCGCATATTTCACCAAATAATTTTGAACTTTGAAGGTTAAATATGCTAGTCAGGTATTAAGTGCCACAAAAAGTTATAGAGCGTTTTGATAAGTTATTTGATTTATTAAATTCCTCATGTACATCCAGTCGAAAAAATATAATAGTGCCTATAGGGGGTTACAAAAAACCCAAATTTAAATTTTTTTAATGATTGTGAGCAATTTTTTAAAAAAATTTCAAATTATTGATAAAAAAAAGGTATAAAAAATTTCTAACAAAGTTAAATTCATTAAAGGCTGGTGCATAACTATAAATGGTTGTCAGCAATTATTTAATTTATTAAAATCTGTGGGATTTAAGTACGTTCTTTCAAAAGACTTAATCAAGATTCTCTTGAAAATTTTTTTTGGGAACATTGGCAACTAAATGGGAATTGTTTTAAACCCCGACTCTATACAATTTCAAAGAACTTTTAAAAAAACCCTATGTTTAAACTTACTAAACTCTGGGTCTGAAAACTAAGGAGATACAGATCAAATGCTGTTTAAAATTGCAGAGTTTTCTCAAATTCAATGTTTTCAGACCCAGTACCAACAATTCCTGGGTCAGTTGATGTGTTTGTTGTTGAAAAGATTATAGGCCCAAAGATATTTTAGAGCAAAACATAGTTAGGTATGGGGGGCTTTTGATACCCAAATCTTTAAAAAAACAGCATGAAAAACATGTGAGATTTATTCAAAATCCAAAAGGATTTGGATGATACAAGCCTATTTGCTTTTAAGGCATACAAAAATAAAAATAATGCCCGTTTGGCAATTTAAAGATGCCAGCAAACGTTTTTGTTTTTTTTATATCTACTTTGGGAGGTATTTTTTCAAAATAATTTTAAAATTTTATTTTAAAAATAATATTGTAAAGAAATATGTTAATTTGTTTCACACATGTGATTATAAACACCCCTGTCTCAACTTTCCCTTATGTATCTATTAAAATTATTTGCAAGAATCAATATTTTTTACTTTAAAGGGTATTAACCAAATTTTAAAAAACCCAAATAGGGGTAGAAAAGCAAAAAGGAAAAATAATGATTATTTTGGGAAAAATGAATGAAATTTTTAGTTTCATAAAAAAAATTTGGTATTTATAAATAGATAGATATGATATTTTATATTAATTTTATTAGGGTTTTATTTTTAAATGTATATTAAAAAATTTGTTAAATAGTAATATAGAGATCAGTGGCGGCTCGTGGTAAGTATTTATGGGGGTGCACTAGTCGTAAAAACAAAAAAAAAAACAACTGGAGGAACACAACATTTTTTTGTTGAACACTGCCCATATGCACTATCTAACTGCTGCCTTAAATCAACCCCCGGCGAACTCCAACTGAGCGATAATAGGCCTGAGTATTCTCATGTTTTGGAGGCAGGCTCCGCGTTTCCGCGACTGAACAAAACACGAAAAAAAAAACAATCGGGTTTGTTTTATCCCTCCACAAATCCAATCATTCTTTTCATAAATTTTCATTTTGAATTTTCTTTAAATCCCTAGACTTACATTTGGTGGTCTGTGGAGGGGAAAATTTTAGGGCTAGGTTTTTCAGCACATTTAAATTAATTTTTTTTTCTAAACTCAAAGAGTTAAAATTGTTTTGCAAATATTTCACCGTAAAACGGACCATTTTTAGTGAAAAAACTGAAACGCCCCTAAATTGTCGCAGTAACATCACCAAATGGTTATATGGAGCACATAAAAAGTGTGGCCTTTTCCCTTTAATAATCGCATTGCCCCCTCCGCCCGCTGGCATAATCTTCCATAGAAATTGCAAAACCACGCCTACAAAACGCACGTGCGATCGGTCGATTGGGTCGTTTCCCCGGTCGCGGGGGGAAATTTCCTACTGTAGCACCCTAGCGGACATTAAAAGAACTCGAAACGAAAATGACGTCTCCGCATTTTCACGTCTGAAAAAAAATTTGGGGAAAAAAACCCCTTTGCTTACCAGCTAACCATGAGGTTCGGTTTTTTTCAGCGGTTAGTTTGGGAAGCAAAACCCTTTTTTTTACCCCAATTATATTTCGACAGACCTTTTTTGTTTGTGGGGTAAATTCGTATTCCTAATGAATAACAGAAGGTGTGTATCCAAATAAACCATATAATAGTAAAATGCAGAAAACCTTTTTGAAGCAATTACCACAAAATAGAAAGGAATAAAGCAATTACCAACAAAAGGAAAAACCTCATAAACAATAAAAATAAGGTTGGTTGGGAATTTTTTGGTTGTAAAATCTCGCTAGGGGCTTTAAAAGTGGGAACTTCCTCCGCGCCCGGGGAAGTTATATAAAGACTTTTCGCGCAGTTTGGGCGCTTTCTCCTCTTTTTATTTCTCTGAGTTTACCACCGCGCCTGTCGGATCTTTGCTTGCTTGCTTTTTTTTCTTGGCTTTGCTGCTCGGAAATTCCAGCTCGTTTAAAGGCAGTCCTGGAGGGGGATTACGAAGTCGACGACACGACGACGACACGATGGCGCAACGCAACTCGATAGAGCACCAATCGAGACGATAAAACTGATTATGAACAAATATCGTCGGGTAAACTCGGGATACGATCAAAATTAGGAAATGATAAAATATTTGACAATGTTGACATAAGTGACTTTTAAAACAAAACATTTTAAAAATTTTTTACGTTTATTTGCTAAACCCTATATTTGTTTGTTTTTTTGAAAAAAATTTTTTGTTATAATTATCTAGTTACTTTACTTTTGGATGAAAAAAATACAAGAATTCGTAGAAAAACAATGGTTTGACCTGCCCGATAGACGTTTTATAGTTTTTAGACTAAATAAAGTTTGGAAAACATAAATCTTATAAGACCACATTTCCAGAAGGGTTCGTAAAAAGAGGAATCACCCCAGAAAATATGATACTAGCCACACTAAGATTTTTCTACCGGAAGTTACCAGCGTATGTAGGGCTTTTTAGCTTGGGACTTATGGCCGGTTGCCCCAAAAGTATCTTAAGTAGACCTTTTATTAAAGTTAAAATTAAGGGTAACTTAAATTATTTTCGCTTTCACCATTAGATTTTTATTGCAACTTAACTAAGACTACTTAGAAAGATGGCAACGTTGCATCGTTCTTCTTTTTTTTTGGGGCCTTTAAAGCGCGAATAATCAGAATTAACCGATATTAGATTTTTCCCTTTTTTACTTGTGTGTCATTTAAATGATAAGTAATCCGACTTGAATTTTTGTAAATAATTAAAATTTTAATTTTTTTTTCATTTTATAGACATTATAATAAAAAATCATCAGTAGTTACTTTGTGTTTTTTTGTTGAAAAATTTAAAAACAATATGGAAACGGCCAGGGAAAAGGGAATAATTATTGTCAATATGAAATATAAACACAAATACATCTTTTAAAAAAAAAAACTTTTATTACTTTATATGAACAAATTGAATATTCCTAATTTACAAGTAAATATTAAAATTTAAAAGCTAATACAAACTTGTCATTTTTAAAATAAAGCTCATCTTCGATTTGCTCAAGTTGAGCACTGTTGGTTTCGTTAATTTAAACCCTTTTTAAAAAATGTAAGATTACCCATCTCGTCAAAACAGTTCTTTCTAAAAATAACAGAACAATGTAAAAAGAATAAAAAATAAATAAATTTAAAAATTATAAGTAATAAAAATTCACTGTTTCTACATTTTTCATGGAAATCTAATTTACATCGCATTTTAAAATCCAAACCCAAACACCATTGTTTAAAAACTTGTTTTTTCATAATTTTTGTCAAATTAATTATTTGAAACTACAAACAAACGAAAAATAAATAAACAATAAACAAAATATTTGTCAAATGTCAACTTCAAATTCAAGGGGTCATTAAGTACAGAAAATCCTACACTTAAAGTTAAGGGCCATTAAAAAAGGGCCAATTTCGCTGGGGCAAGAAACATTTGAAACTTAAGGGGGAGTTAATGTTTAAAAACCTTAAAGGGGAAAAAAATGTTTGGGGCAACCGGCCATTATCAACCCAGCTATGTCAGTGTATCCATAAAGGCACAAAATTGATGAGCATTGGGGAAAACAATTTATTAAATTTTAAACACGAGAGGATAGGCGCAAAATAAAGCTGATTTTATGGAAAAGTTTGGTTTCCCGGGGGGGATTTGCAATAGATTGTACGCATGTGGCAATTCTAAAGCCAGAATTTATGAACATAACTTTATAAACCGGAAGGGGTATCATTCGCTTTGTACAATTAATTGTGGTTCAAACCAAAAAAAATTTTAAAATTTAAAGCTAACTTTGGAGGGTTTTAAAATGATGCCTTTGTATGGAGAAATTCAGCCATAAAAAAAGGTTTTTTAAAACAATTACATAATTTGGGGAAAAAACCCCTTGGCTTAGGGGACTGGTTATCCACTGCAACCTTAAATTTCCTCATGACTCCATTTATTGGGAGCTGAGAACACTCAGAAAGTCGCTACAATGCTCCAAAATGAGCAAGAAATGTAGTTGAAAGGGCTATTGGGTTTTTTAAAAAGAGATTTAGGTGCCTATTAAAAAAAAGGGGTTCTCGGTATGACCCAACATTTGTGTCAATGTTTGACAGCCTGTAGCGTTTTGCATAATATGTGTGTCATAGGAGGTGCCCCTTATATATGAAGAGGGAAAATGTAGAAAATGAATTAATAAATATTCCCGGACCTTTAACGCAAACAATTTATTGAATGAAGGCCAACAAACAAAAACAACATTGTTGGAGATATTTTGATTAATATTTTGAGTTGTAGATACTTTCATTACTATATAATATCATTTAATACTATTTTGTACTGGATTTTTTTGTAAATAAAACATAAATTTTTTTTTTTTATATGTTTATTTTTTAAAATAAGATTTTTTTTGGGTTTTATGAATATAATCTTAATTTTATATATTTATAGCTTTGGTTTAAACTTTGGCAATGTCACTTAGAAACAAAAAATAATAAATAGCTGAAATTAAATGGAACGTTTAGCCATTAATTCCAGCGCTTCGGCTATTTCTTAACTCCCCTTTCGATTCCACGAGCACTGTTAGTTAAATCTTTTAAAGAACTGTTTGTTTTGCAATTCTCCCAGTGTTTCCTTATATAACAATTCCATTGTATCTCTTTTTGTTTTTTTTGGGGTAGATGATGCTGGCATAAGTAGTCATGGTCATTTATTGCTGACCTTTCTCCGATTTTAAAGATGAGCTGAAAGAAAAAATTTTTAATTTTATGTCATATATTTTTTTTCGACATATCTCACGACTCCCAAAAGACCAAAGATGATGTCGTCGAGATTTGGCCCGCCAAAAATCTACGTTTTCGTTAGCGTTCGTAATCCTCTCTCGTCAAAACGATAGGCACTGCTGTCGTATCGTGGTTCGTAATCCCCCTGCTGGTTGTGACTGGCTCTGGACCAACGAACGAGTTCGTTGCTCTGGACCATGGCACAATGTCAAGGTAGGGTCTTGCGCATGACGTTTGTCACGTGTAGCCGGGTTATTACGTATTAGTAAGTGACTAAAAGGGTTTTTTTACGACATACCGTTTTTAACTACTGGTTAAAAGCAGTTTTTTCCTTCACCATTCTAATCAACGAACTCAAGGACTAGAATTAACGCAAACCAGTTTGTAGGCAAGGTTTTTGATATAGTGATTGTTTGTTTTTTTTTTGGAAAAACGTAAACAAATTGCCAAATCTAAAAAACCCAAAAATCGGGAATTTAAAAAATGAAAAATTTTAAAAAATGTTGGTTTTTGTGTTAATATGGAAATCAATTTGAATATAAACATTTATTAACATAAAGCCCCGCACAGGTAACAAGGTTGATTTGGACAGCTGCTGCATTCGTTTAAAAAAAATTTATAGTAAATCAGGTGTTATACGGCACTTCGTTTCTTTTTTATCTCTTTCTAGTGGGTTGTATTATTAAATGTTCTGTAAACTGACTTGATCAACAGCAATCAATTGAGCATCTAAATAAATTCATATCTGTCTGTCACTTCAGAAATAAACAACAAAGTTTTCCGGCAAAAATTTTTTTAACAATTAATAATAAAGAATAATCTATTTAAAAAAATGTAAATTATGGTAATACCTAAACATTTAAAAAAGTTATTTTTCCCCTTATATTCAGTGTGTTTAATCAATGTTCCCGGTGCGTGTGTTTACAAGAACTATCCCCCTTCCCCCCCTGAATGTAAATGCCAAACAAGATTTGTTTACTTTATTTCTATTCAAGAATTCGTTGATTCAAACCCGTGCTTAACCCGCATATCCTCACAAAACGAAACGGTTTACGTATGTCACGCGTGTGTCAATTTACCTATTAATGTTTAATATGCTTTTCAGTTTACGACCCCCCCCCAAACAAACGATAGTGCCATTGCATGCTTTTTAAAAAAAGCAGGAATTTCCGGGAAAAGAAATTTGTATGTCATTAATTAATTTATATTTATAAATTATTTTTTTATATTTAGATACAAAATTTTCTTTTATTTTGCGTTTTTATCAAAATAAATTATTTTAAAGGTAAAATAAAAACCCAATGGGGTTAAAAAATTAATATTGCAAAATTTAAATAAAAAAAAAAGGGGCAAATAAAAATAGGGTTAATTTAAAACCCATTTTTTTTTACCCCAAAATGGTTTGGAAATTTTGGGGTTTTTAAACCCTGACGGGACTTTAAAAGGTTTTATGTCAGTTCAAAAACAACGGGGTTTGAACGCTTTCTTTTTTTTAAAAAGGGGTTTTTCTTTGCGGGGGATCAGTAAAGGGACCTTTTTTTAATTTAACCTTTCAAAAGGGAAAAAAGGGTTTTAAAAAATTTTAAACCCCCCACCGGGGGAAAGCTTTTAAAATTTTGGGAAGTATTTAAAAAGGGGTATTTTTTAAACGGGGAAAACCTTCCGGGTTTGGGGGCGAAAAAAAAAGGGAACCTGAAATTTTCCCGGGGAAAAAAACCCAAGGCCCCTTTTAAAAGCAAAACCGAAAAAACCGGGGGGGGTTTTTAAATTTTTTTCCCCGAAAAAACCCCCTTTGGAGGGAAAAAGGATACCGCTTTTTTTTTGGGAAAAGATCGGTTTTAAGGGGAAAAAGTCCCCGGTGGGGCCCCAAAGGGAAAATTTTTTTTAACCCCTATTTACTGCCCTTTTTTTTTAAAGGAATTTTTTTACTTTTTTTTTAAAATCCGTAAATAAATGGTTTTTTTTCAATTTAAAAGAGGCTTATAAACCATATACTTATAAATTAATATACTGCTTACGTTGACATATATTTGAAGCCAAGAAAGAGAGAAAGGCATATTCGGCGTCCCATGTAAAAACGTATGTCCATCTCAAGATGGAGTCAGCATATCTGCGCATGCTTTAAGGGCACTTTTTGGATTGGTGAAAGTTTAGACGATCGATAACCCTTGGTGATGACCAGCCAATAGGATGTTAGAATTTACCTTATGCGCAGTTGGAAGCTCTCCATCGTGAGATAGATTTATAGAAAATTTATATTATGTTTGGTAGTGCTATCTCTCTTGTTGGCTTCAAAATATTATCACACAGCTTATGAGACGTTATCAGTATATTGGTTTATAAGTATATGGATGGAAACAAAAATTTAATTCTTAGATAAGTTTTCAGAAAAGTCATGTTCAGTCGTATTCGCCATTTTTATTATTATTAACAACAACGCATCAGTTGTAAAACCAGTATAAAAATTCGTGGCTTTCCATAGCTGTAACATTCAGAAGAACTAGAGAATTTAAAGAGCTGACAATGGATAATATGTTTATTTTTGATTAAGAATAACATCTAAACAAACCAATGTGTTTCACTGGTTCAAAAACCAGTAACCATGTTTTTTTTTAATATATATTTTAAGTCATCAATTGACGAAGTACGGCACTGGTCGGCGACGAATTTGTAAATAAAATTGATCTGCTAGTCCGTTGTTCTGCGCATGATTTAGGACCCTAAGAGATGACTAGAGCCACGGCGCACGAACACATTTTTCGCCCATAAAATCTCACTTTGAACCGCGCTTCTGATACCCTTTACCGGTCCATATTGAGGTCAGTGGAAAAGTGCAATAAACAATGCGGAAATCGAACCTGGGTCTCCATGGTGAGAGGTGGTACGCTCGCCGTTACACCAGCTCGATCATACGACGCGACGTATCCATTTATTCCGAAACATAATATTAACATTATAATAGCAAGTAGGTGCTTCGTCAAAGAGTTGAAATTTGGAATTTTTGCACAAGTAAGAGAATCCATAAGGAAACGCATTGAAAATGTATTGCATCTGGGGCACAACATTATTAGCATCTTTTGTATTATTTCTTTCCTTTGATTAAAAATGGGTAATTGGTAGTTACTTTAAGTTTATAAATTACCAGTACGTCTAAGAGTCTTTTTTAAATGCACCAAACAGTCAGTGTGTTTTTTACATTTTGATGCATGTTTTCACATTTTTCTGTGCGCGCAATAGAAATTGTTATTAACGAAAGGCTTAGTTACGGAAAATAACAAGAGATACATAGCAAACTTAGAGGAAAAATTTTGTTTAAAATAAAAAATTAAATTTAAAAAATAAAAAAAATTTTTTTAGCCACGACAGAAAATTTTTAGGCTGAAAAGCGTATTTTTTTGTTTGCGTTTAACAAAAATTGTAGCAATATTAAAGAACCAAAAGTTGCGCTCAAGGCGGCAAGAAATTTATCAAACAGTAAAAATACCCTCACAATTTAAAATGTATTGCTGCTATTTGTTTTAACAATAATCTCACCAAAAATTGTAAACAATGTATTTAATTATTTTTAGTATTAATAAGGACAAACTAACTTTTAAGTTGTTTTTCATCCACGAAGGCTGAGGCCTAAGTACTAACGTACCGTGGGTATCTGAAGAGTGGTGAGAGGGAGTTTGTTTACAGAGGACTTTAATATTTTGAGACTGGAAGAAAAGGGAAAACTTCTGCGAGTAGGTTCCATAGTCGGGACACTCCAGGAATGAAGGAATGAAGAAAGCGAAAAGTTCAGGGCCTTTTCAGTTGAACTCTAAAAGGATGCATAAAAATTGCACTACGTGTTGCTTTGTTGAAAGCTTCTCTGAGCAGAAGCCGTGAAAATACCTATGGGAGAGCGACAGATCCCCCACAGCTCGTCTGTCGGCAAGAAGTCTTCTTTGAAAGAAATCGAGAATGCTAAGAGTTGTAGAAGACGTTACTCCCCAGACATAAAAACAATATTCTGAAGAGGGTCTGATTTGGGATACATACAGAGTATACAGATTGAGAGAGGAGAAATACTCTCTGGCTCAGAAGAGGAATCCAAGCTTTTTTGAAGCTGCTGCGGCTGTGAATTTAATGTGATTGTGCCAGTTGAGTTTATTTTTAAAAGTAACGCCGACAAGATTAAATAATTCTTTGTTCTGCAGAATTTGACCGCTTATATGTAACGGATAATCATTGGCAGACTTGTTTTGCGACAGTAACATGACTGTGTTTTGGAGGCATCAAACTGAACAAAATTCTTGGCGCTCTAATCCAAGATAAGGTCTTGTAAGGGAGATCCGCGTTGACCTTTGATCAGTGTCCAAATGAGGCTTATTGACTTAAAAAATTGAATATAAGAGTGGAGGGTACTATCGTCAGCAAAACTATGAATGGGGTTGATTGTGGAAGAGAGAAGATCATTGGTGTGTAGAAAAAACAGAGTGGGTGCCAGTATTGAGCCCTGGGGCACCCCATCATTAATTTAATTTAAAACCGCAAGAATGACCATCTCAAAATCTGAAAAAATCGATTAAAAAAGGGAAAATTTTGGGGAGTCCCCCAAAAAAAAAAGATTGGTTTTTATAAAAACCTTAAAAATTAGGGCAGCTACAAAGGGAAAAAACAGCATTTTGCTTGAGTAAAGAAAAAAAAATCACCAAAAAATTTTACACAAGAAGTTTTTTATTTCTGTAAAAACACCTTTGAATATTATAGTTATAATGTAACCAACGTAACTAACGAGAAAAAAATTCAAACCCCCAATTTTTTTTCCAAGGGAAAAACCTCGGGAAAATCCCCAAGATTTATCTCTTTTAAGGGGGAAGACGTTGAGCCCCCCGGGAGTAAAACCCTTTAACGGTGGTTTAAAAAAACAAAAACCTTTTATATTTTCTGATTTTAAACAGAAAACAGAGCGAACCGGGGAAGATACCGGCCAGAACCGGAGGGCGTTTTAATTGTGCCGGGCAAAATTTAAAAGGGGGCATTTATTTTTTTATTTATCAAAAAATATTTTTTTTCAAAAATATCGTTTTAATCATGAGGTGTGTTTTAAATTGGAAATTTAACCCCTTTTTTGATTTTTTTTAAAAAGATTTTTCAAAAGAAACCATGTTAGCAATCAAAAAAACGATCACATTTTTTTGTTTAGTTAAAACCCATTTATATTTTTTTACTTTTTTGCAAGGTAGTGATGAAGTTTTTGTTATTTAGTGAAAATTTTGGTGGTGAACTTAAATTTCTTTAAAAAGGGGAAAAGTTTTGATTTTTCCAAAGTTTAAAAATAAACCCCAAAATTTTTGATAATTTTAAATTTTGTAAGAAGTTTAGGGAATTTTTCCCCATTTTTTTAAAAGAAAAAAATATGGAAAATAAGATTACTTTAATTTAATGGTTAAAACGATATTTTTGAGAATAAAAATTTCCGAAAAACTTTTTTGATTTTATATTTTCAAACCCCAACCCCCTGCCAAAAACATAGAAAACCGAGGAAGAAAAAACCAACATTTTTAAAGTTTTTTTTTAAATTATTTTTTGGGTATAAAATTAATAACTTTTATAAAAGAGGGCAGCAGGTAACTTAAACAAGATTTACGAGGAATATCAAACTTTTTTGCCATAAAAATAATTTAATATTTAAGTGCTGTCTTTGCAAAAGATACGTTTTTTACTCTTATCTTGCATGAACCGATCAGTTTTTTATTCAAGATACGGATTGAACTGTCATCAAATCTTATTTAACTTGCGCGGTCTTTCGCAATTCCTCAAAACAAAGCGGCAAAATCGTTTAAAAAAGTAAACGGCTGTTCTTAACTAAAGAATTAATAAAAAAGGTAAAATTTTAACCATAGTAAAAAAAAAATAATTATTTTAAGAGCATAATAAAATTGACAAGTTTTAGAATAACAGTATCAATAAAAACGTCGCGTTTTACGTACCAGTATCCCTTGGGCAAAATTTTTAGTCTACGTGTTTTGGGAAGGTTCATAAGATTTTTGTTTCAAAAAATATCTACATGGCACTCACCATGTCATTAAAAAATAGCTAAAAGAATCGATATGTGTTGTCAATTTAAATTTATGGCACACACTTTTTAGGTGGTATATGAGCTTTTCCTCGCCTAAGGCGGTACCACCCCACTTGCCCTTTAAAGGACTCGTGAAATCCTAACAGACGTTTCGAATTCTAGGTAGGTGAGTCAGTTTTCCATCTTTATCTTCTTTCTTTTTATTTTCCTCTATCATAAAATTTGGAAATTAATGATGATGGCACACCCGAAAGTAAAGTATTCTGGAGAGTAAAATATCCCTCTAATCGGATCTTCGGGTGAGGGGTGCATTTGGGGGCCACCATCGAAATGTCTAATATCATTTCCTAATATATGGGGTTAACTCCAGCGTAATCTCTGTTCCATTTTCTTTAATCTTTTAAACCCCACATATTACTTTTTACCAAAACCCAAATACGTTTTAAAACATCAACCAACCACATTCTTTTTCCAGGCTACGAACTCATTTCATCTTTTCGACCCCATGGCGATGTATGTGCTTACGTTCGCAATAGTCTGGCTTGTGCTAGGGTTTCTTACCTCAAATTGGGTAGGCCTGATATTCTTTGGCTTATACTTACCTTTAGATTTTCTACCATATTCATCTGCGGTATATACCGGTCCCCTTCTGACAAGTCCCACGTCGAGTTCTTTGACTTTCTTTTATTGAAATTTGAAATTATTATTTCCCAGTTTCCATTGGCCGAAGTAATCTTCTTCGGGGATTTTGATGTTTACAATAAGGACTTTAAAAGCTGACACTTAAGGCAGAGTAGCCGAAAACTTCGCAACCAGTAACTTACTCACCAATATAATTATGAAACATACCTACTTCCCCTAGTGCCGATAACAGACAGGCTAGCACTTAAGCAAGAAATCAGTATAATTAAACTATTTCAGAAGCCAAATACCGTTTAAACAATAGAATAAAAGATAAGGTCTTCTTTGGCTTAAATGGCAGTAAATCTTTCTGGTCCTTTGCCAAAATAATTACTCAAAACTTTTGCACAAATTTTTCAACCCTAATCGCTGAAGATGAAATTAATTCTACTTCTAATGGAAAAGCCGAACTATTTGCAAACAATTTGCTGCAAATTCTACTTCCGATCTTCCCGTTAATTTTACCCTTTTAACAGTTGCCCCTGTATCTCATTAAATGTCCGATATCATTTTTAAAGTGCAACAGATCCAGCGTATTCTTTCTTCTACTAATACCAAAAAATCGTCTGGGCTGGATGGAAAACAAGCGTATGTCAATGCAAATATCTCTTTCACAAAACCCTAAAGCAATTTTGAATTGGGGCGCCAAAAATCTTGTCCAATTTAATGCCTCCAAAACGCAGTCATGTTCACTCTCACGAAAAAAGTCGACCAATGCTTATCCGTTAAATATGAGCGGCCAAGTTTTGCAGAACAAAGAATCGTTTAATCTTGTGGGTGTTACTTTTAAGAATATGCTTAACTGGCACAAACACATTACATCCATAGCTTTGGCAGCTTCAAAAAAGCTTGGAATTTCTTTTTCGAGCCAGAAAGTAAAAAGGTACCTTAAAGATAGTTTTTTTCATAGAGAGGCGGACATTTTTTGATCAAATATTCCATTACTGTGTTATTGCTTTAACCTTTTAATTTTCTTGGAGACCTGTCGGTTGTTTTCATGGTTGAGGCCGCAGGTCTGTGTAATTATCATACTGATTCTTATAGCTTTAGGTGAGTTCGTAACAATTTTTCATATTAAAGACCGATGCAAAATATTCCTGTATAACATTGACATCCTTTAAGTGCTCAGGTGTTTAATTTGTGTTCTTAGGTCTTAACATTATATCCCTGTGTGTTACTAAACACGATAACCATTTAGGGAGCGTTTTTAATTTTATTAATATTAATTATAAACCGAGTAAGTACAGATTTATTGAAAACATTTTGGAAGCTTTTTCAGGAAAATCTGAAATATTTTTTATTGTCAAAGTTTTTGGTATTTTTTTCTAAAAGCATTTGATTTTGCTTTTGAAAAGCTGTTAATTTTAAATAGAATATAATAAGTAAACTGTGTTAATGTTGAGTATGGATTAAAAAGTAAACAGCGAACTAGATTCTTTTTGCTTATTCAAGTAGAAAATATTACACCAAATATCCTCAAAAAATAAATTGACCTTCTTTCTAATACTCTGGACCAGTAGTCCATTGTTAGAATGAACAAAAAATTTGCAGGATTCTCTCGGCAGTAAATTTTTAGTAGCCCCTTCTGCTATTGTCATTGCGTTGGCACAAGTAAAATTTTCGTTATTGCTATTACTTTGCCTTGTTATTTATTAGGTACAGGGTGTTCGGTTATAAATGTAACCCCCATTATTTTTTTTATTTAACGTTTGGAAATAATGACTTTAGTGCAAACGTTTAATGTTTTAAAATATTAAAAAAAAACTTCCTTTTACTTGTACAGGGTGTTTTAAAAAGTTTGGACTTGATCCAGTTATTTACATGGTCCTACTATCTTATTTCAAATGAGTATTTCATTTTTTTTATTTAAGATTTGCATTTTCCTTGAAATTTTAAACATTTTTTAAGTTGTACACCCTTTGTCTAATTATAATATAGTAACATGACAAAAAGCAAAAAACTGTAAGCTTTATCATATCGCTACGTTTGTTGCATTCATCAGTAAACCATAAAATTTGTCATAGCTCTTAAATAAATACATTAGGTTTAAATTCAGTTACTAAATAATTAAGTTACAACTCTTTTGCAGCCATAGACACGCCTATATTCCCTTTAAGCCCCTTTTTGATTATAATTATTCTTAACATAAAATTTTTAAATGTCTTTCCTTATTTGTTCAGAATAACCCATAGTTAAATAATATTTAACCAAATAATGTAGACTAACGTCAGTGTGAAAAATTTATTTAATGGATATGTCAAACTTCCACTAACTAATTGATAAAATGAATACACATAGCGATAAAGCATGATAGTGATAATGATAAGGCCTGTAAGTTTTTGCACTTTGCGATGTAACGATTGAAGTCAGACATAGGGTATGCTACATAAAATATGTTTATTTTTTGTAATTTTAAAGAAAATGCAAATCTCTTATAAAAAATAGTGGTTTCATTTAAAATAAGATAGTTGGACCACTTTTAGACTATCTGAAACACCCTGTATAGGTAAAAGAAAGTTTTTTTCAAAATTTATTTTGAACCACTACATTTTTATACTAAACTTTTTTATCCTAAACGTCAAATAAAAAAGTTAATTGGGGGTTCTGAATCTGAAAATGAGGAGGGTGATAGATATCACGGCACCAGCCCGTTGTGCTTCCTGCTGGAGGGACCTCCTCACTCCGTACGCTGCCCATCCTACTGATTTAATGTAGGTGACAACGTCGCCGAGGGGAATCTTCCTAATGTCGACCAAGGAAAGCCACTACTCGCCCAGCATGGATCGTCTCTTAGACGAGAGTGCAGGGCAGTCACAAAGGATGTGCTTTATCGTCTCGTCTTTCTGTTCACAACCTCTACACAGAGGTGTGTCATTTATACCCATTCTAAAAAGAGGGGCTTTTGTAGTTGACAATGTCCAGTAAAAACGTCCGTAATTAGGCGGGAAAGGGTTTGCCCTAGGCATTAAGGGGGTGTACGATTTTCTGTTTAAAGGGTAGTTCAGTAACTCCCTGGAAAAGTTACAGTTTATTGTTTTCAGGGCCCTCGTCTTGTAAACTGCTGATGAGACTGTCTTGTAAAAAGGGCCTTTATCGCAGACTCTGTCAGACCTACGAAACATTGGGTCCTTGGGGGTTTTGGGCCCAACAGCCTTTCCCGGCTAACGAGTCAGAATGCGGGGTTTTTTTTGAGTGAGCGTTCCTTTGATCCAGCAGAGGTGACAACATTTGCCGGAAGCATCCGCAAAGGGCACGGGAACATTCTAGTACCCCGACCCGAGGTGTAACGTGATTCCTCAGGGCTGGTGTCTGTTTTTGTAATCCGTATGGATTTAGCACGACTTTATCAGTGATGTTCCAATTTTTTTTTGCAGCTATGTAAGCTCAGTTTGGAGCACGGTTGGCAACTCATTAATGGGGATTACATTCATAACCGGACACCTGTATACTTTTTAAAAGGATAAACTTTTTGGGTAAAGTGAATTCTGTTTACTACGTATTATAAGCTATTAATGCGGCTATAGGTCTTGCATTTTTTTCTTTCCATAGTATATTAAAGTGAAATTATTAAAATAAACAAAATCATGGAGTTATTACCTAACTTTTTTTCCCAACTACCTCAATTAATATTTCTTAAAACTAATTATTAGAAAAATAACATACCAACAACGTAGTATAGCCGAATACTTATAAGAAGTTTTCCGGTCTTTGTATCAACTTGAAAGTTTTAGAAAACTCGAAAAAGTTTGAACGAAGAAATGAAATGGTTTTGTTAGAAGCGAACTCGACTTTTTTGCTCAGTGGAATAGGTAAGATAAAACAAAAATAGACTTTCTTTGTGAGTACTTGGTGAAGAAAAAGGGTTTCCCTTTAATTGATTAAATTCAAATGAAAATTAGTTAAGACTAATCTGTTTAAAGTTATATAGTAATATTATAAAAGGGAAAGATTTGATTGTTTGTTTGAATTGAATAGGTTTCGAAACAAGTGAAGCGATTTAAAAAATTCTTTTACCATTAGAATCCTAGATTATCCTTAATGAACATAGGCTAAGAAAAGGGTTAAAAGTTTGTATTAAACTTCATCATTTCTGGAAAAGTATAAAAATTGGTATTTAGGCTTTTAATTATGATTAAAAATTGTTTTAATATTTTTTACATTACATCTATTGGGAGGTTTGTATAGAAAAATTGTCATTTTTAAAGTTGTAAATATGGCACTTGGTATATATGTTTTTAATTATGTAGAAAAATGGGAGACGTGCACTGAGATAGTATTTTAGAAAACTTTCCTTCTAAGGGGGTAGAATGAAGGAAAAAAACTTAGATCGAAATTTATTATTTTTGAACTCAGAAGTATGAATATTGGTATGTACGCTATTGATAACGATTAAAAATGATCGGTTTTAACATTTTTGAGGCGGTTAAAATGAGAATGAAAGTT